>JAHWFP010207357.1:7707-76200 GCA_023313725.1 Lithobius niger | reverse complement strand
TTTATTCGTTAAAATGTACACGGATAAAAATTGATGATTTTTAATTGAAATAAACAATTGTACAATTGACAAAATTATCTGTTTAAGTGCTGTTGTGCTTTAATAATAATTTAATTGGTAATTAATTGGTATTTATGATTTTTAATTTAAACAATCAAATGTACAATTGAATAAAATGCATCTGTTTAAGTGCTGTTGTGCGTTACGTTTTCAAATGTATGATTCGTAGAGCACAACAGAACTTAAACAGATGTAATTTTCTCAATTGTACATTTTCTTATTTCAATTAAAAATCATCAGTTTTTATCCGTTTTTAAAATGCACACAGATAAGAATTGATTATTTTTTATTTAAATAATCAAACCATCTGTTTTAGTCTGTTGTGCTTTACCAATCATATATTTAAAACGTAAAGCACAATATATAATAGCACAATATAATAGCACTTAAACAGATACAAATTTCTGAATTGTACACTTTTTATCCGAGTACATTTTAACAAGTAAAGTAAAGTGTGCTTTTTTTACAGCACACTTGACATTTTTGTTTGTAATATTTAATAGGCACAGTGGACCTATGCTGAGTTTTTCCAATAGCAGCCCATTTCTTACGTAGGCTTACAATTTCACAGTGCTTGCCAAATGGACCCAATGCCGTGTCTGTTTTTGATGCCTGATTGAATCAGTGGTGGAGGAATAGGTGTGGGTTTTGGGGCGGTTCCTATGGTCCCCTGAGGTTCAGAAGCTCTCATCCACTGGCTGACAATGACTTAACAGTGTGTTTACCGTACCTTTTTTGTGTAGCCCACACTTGGATAGCATACATGGCAATTCACTCCGTATGTTACTGAGTGCCAATATGCAAATACAAATGTTAAATATAAAACAAACAAAGGTATCTCTGCTAGTTTATTCCAGTGGCCCACTGATGCCAATTATGCCACTGAGTAGAATACCATTCAATTATGATTAACAGTGACTGTGTGTGTGGAATTTAGTGCACAGTACATGAAACTACTCTACCACCCGCACACAAAAAACTTGGAAGAGGTTCTACAAGCTCAACACCACTATATACACTAGTCAGTTTCATACGGGTTGTCATCAACCAGAATTCTGGACTTGTAGACCAAATTCAAGGATTTAACCACTATGATTTCCTTCCCAAGATATTCGTGTTGTTTGGAAGTTATTAAACATATTAAAGTTACCAGGGAACTGAAACAAACATAGAAAAAAGGACATATTAATAATTCATTCATTCTTTACTGCCCCTAACTAGTAATTAAATTTTCTGTTTATAATGAATATGTATGCAAATTCATGTTTGTTTCATTTAAACCATAAAAATAGCATTATCGTGTTTTATTTACAGGCATGTCCTCGTTCGTACGTTACACGACCACTCAATGCATGTTCATAGTGAGTATGGTTTGGATGTTGATATACTACCAGAGAGTGGAATAGCTATTTTCTATTTGGATTTCTGGAATCACAACAGGACGCTAGGGTTGCTGGGAAACAATGATAATGAGCCAATGAACGATTTCAAGGCAAGTTCTTGTAAGGAAAATGGTGCGTTGTTGTTAATTATTACACATGTTGGAATTTCCTTGTAGACCTCAGTGTATGTCTGCACAAAGGGGCAAAAGAAACTTCATTCAATGGACGAGAAGTGCACTTCTTGAGGGTTTCTTGCCCCTCGGAACCCAACCGCAGCTACGTGATGAGTGGCCCTGTTTCACTGTCACGAGCCGCTGGAAATCGAATGATTCCTGATTTGCGTACACATCTAATTTTCTTTTTAATTGGAACCTTCAGCGGAAGAGACGTGGAGTGGAAAAACATAAACCTAAGATTAAGTATTAGTAATAATATAGTAATAAACCTAGATGTACCCCTGGCCTAGCTAGTTCCTGCATGCGCGAGTGAAATACTTTACTGGGCAGCATGAATTAAATAGGCCGCCGATGGGACCCCCCCAGTAACCCCCACCACATTCCCCATTGTGTGGTCAGATTTCCCACCTGCATAACCTGTCGGGAACCCCCGGGCCCCCCCCTCCATCCCCTGCTCAAATCCTTCCTCCCTCCACATTCTCCTCATTGTGTGGTCTGAATACCAATCACCTGCTCTCCCACCCTTGGAATCCCTGGTGTTTAGTCTTCTAAGGGAAGTAATTAATAATAGATTAATACAACATTTGTTTGCAAAGCAAAACAGGTCAGGCAACGATCACTAGTATCACTTACTGCCAGCCTAAATTACATAAAACCCAATAAAATTTCACTAACATGCATAAAAAAAATAAAGTTTGAGCATCAGTAAGTTGATCTATATAAAAAAAAAGGCGTAAAATCCTCTAAGTCTTACAAATGTCTGAAGACACCAATATACCCTGCCATAATAGTTTCAATTTTTAAGGATTTCCATGCAGGGACCATCCTTACAGCGAATAAATGTCTGCTACAATTTAACCTTGATGGTTGTGTAACTAAGTTAAGACTGTGTTCTGTGCTCAGCAGAAAAATTAAAAAAGGGAAGTCAACTCTAAAAAGGCAATGAACAGCATTGAATACCATGACGAGGTCTGCTTTTAACCAACGAAGTTCCATGGAATAGATTTTTAAAGTTCTTAACCGCTGGGAATAGTTTACGTTTCGCATGCTGGCAACCTTTTGGTGAACCGCCTCTGTACTGACTCAATTAAGTCAATATCCTTGAGAAGGAAGGGGGACACACCGGGCTTCCGTATTCCAGCAGTGGTCCCACATATACTTTAACAGCCCAGATTTTTGTTGGAACATCTCCAGAAGTAAAACAACGTAGAACAATTGCAAGCCGACGATTTGCAACAGAGACAATGTGGGCACGATGAATCGACGACTTTAAGTCATGAGTGAACCAAACACCAAAATCTTTACACGGTTTACTTCTGGCAGTGGCTCGTTATTAAGGATATATGACGAACAAGGGTTTTGATTTCCTATGTGGAAACTCACACATTTGTGGTATGATATCGGCAGTTGCCAAGTGGTTATCCAGTTTGAAATGAACCCGATTTCCTTATTTAATGCCTAATGATCGTGTGCATCAACCAATGCAGAGTGTAGTTTTAGATCATCAGCAAACTTTTCTTGGCTAGCACTGGCTTGGTTGCAGGACAGATCATTTAAGAAAAGGATAAACAAAAGTGGCCAAGTACCGAACTGTGAGGCACCCCACTAGAAAGGTCAACTGGAGATGAGCAACATTCACCAATAACAACACGCTGCATAATTAGTATCCTTCCCCCCTTATATCCCCCTCACGGTGTGGTCTGAATACCCCATCTCTACTCCCTTTCTCTCGGAACCACTGATGTGGTTTTCTTAAGAAAGTAAATAGCGTGTTTAATTGGAGGGCGACACTGTTATTGTCAGTGTGGCTGTATTGCCCGTTTCTCCTTTTTGATACCATGCGCGATAATCCCATAACAACGATCGTGCATGCAGCGATTGTTACTCAACCAACTTCGAAACTATTCATCTCGGCACTTTGGAAAATAGTTGTGAGCTCGGTTTGTCTGAGTAGTGGGTTGGTTTTGGTTAAGTTACAAGTGGGCATTTACGATATGAGAACATACCCCATCTCCTCCAGTATTTTGCTACCATTTGCTACATTTGTATTTTGCTACCTCTAGTTTGCATTTGGCTACCTGTCTTATGCTACCTCCGTCTGCTCTCTTTCTGGTGGATGGGCTAGAATGAGCATTTTACTACCTCCGGCATGATCTCCTCCTGTACGGTGGTGTAAAATGCACCTTTTGTACCTCCCCACCTCCTGGAAGCTAGGGGAAATTGAACCTTAGGTCTTGACCAGAAGTGACATCAAGGTTTGTTTTACTGACCGGAAGTCACATGACCTTGTGATGGCAAGGTTTACTTTACTGGCCGGAGTCACGTGACCTCGTGATGTCAAGGTCTACTTTACTGACCGGAAGTAATGTCAAGGTTTACTCTACTCACCAGAAGTGAAATCAAGGTTTCCTTTACTGACCAGAAGTGTGGCATCAAAGTTTACTGTAGCGACATCACTCGATAAACCTTAACATTACTCTTGATTTCAACCCCCTTTACTAGAAATTAGCAAAGTTTCTGCTAAGTTTTGCTAGTTTTGAGCTGTGGATTTGGACTTAGGCTTGAAATAATGAGCTGGTTTACTTGAGTTAAGTGAGTGTGACCGAACTCTAGGATGGAAACGCCGCCCATTTAGTCGTGAATTTTCACCGACACTTGTTTGTTTAAGCTGGAGAAGAGGGGATGATTCACCGGGTAGTTGCTCGTGTTGAAACAGTCCTTGTCTGCGAGCATGTCTCGGTAGATGTCCTCCATTTACATCTTGTAGCATAGGCCATCAGTGTCGGTGAAAAGGAGTTTGGCACGGTCTTCGTACTTGATTGAATGTAATCGCATTGGACCATAGATTAATATGGTAAATCTGTAGTAGGTCAGAAGATGGCATAGCGCACTATGAACGCAATGGTTGAGTTGCACCGGGTTTTGGTTTACGATCTTGAAGGATTCGGCGTGCAATTGCGAGGTGTAGTTCAACGCCGTTTTCACATCGGTGCGCAGCTTCACATCGAGGCGACTGTGCTTATTTTCCATGGTTTTCCGGAAACGGAATTATTTAGGAGTTTGAAGTAGTCTTTAACGAAAGTAGGGGTCGCTTCTTGCCTTTTTGCTGTGTTGAATTCGATGTAGGATTTCATCCATAGTCTTTGGTTAAAGGCTAATACTCTTTAAATACGGCGAAGAACTAATCCGTGCTGGTGGTAGAATTTCAAGTTCCTGTAGTGAAGGATGTAACTCTTCTTGTGCGGAAGGTTCAGCGCAAGTTTGGTATTGGAAGAGGACTTGATCGTGTGGTTTAAATCTTCCGCCAGATTCAGAGAGTATTGGGAAATCAGAAGTGAATAATCATTACGCACGTCACGCAACTCTTTGGAGTACTTGAGCTCCACTTCCAGTATATACCCCACATCGGCATTGTCCAGTACGGTGTCTACGTCCAAAGTTCTAATATTCTCCCTGTTTAGGTAGCGAAACTTCTCGTAAGGGAGATGAGCGCAGATGGCCAAACCGTAGAGGTTGTTCATATCCCATTCTATTATATAGGGACGGTTTGTTAGGGACGTAACGAGGCAGATATTTGTAATGAGCCTTCGAATGCCTCTTTCCGATGAACGAAACTCCACCTCTGGTGCAGGAAGATATGAGATCGTGCCTTTCGACGTGTGTGAATAGCTCCAACTTGGGCTCTTGCATCCTAAGGAGCGCTGCTCATCAGAACCCTGTAGTGGAGATGTAATAACATGAGTCCAGCTTTTTGTTTTCGAGGCACAATTTTCTGAAAACTTCGAACACATCAGCAAACAAGAAAATGTCAGTCATTTGGTATACCTCGTGGTACGTATGGAATTCCTTCGAATTAATCTTCAGCCAGAGGTTAAGCACCAGCACGTTCTTGTCTCCCACCAGCATCCCGTCTTACAACTGGGAGTAGAAAGAATGTCTCGATAGCATATCTTCCACATCGAAAGCAGCCATGTCGCTTATATATTCGTACGGGTAAACACCTTTCTGTGTTAACAGGTTCATTGCCTTTTCCTGGGTGGTTTCCTCCGTAAACCACATGGATTTCAATCCAGAGTCTAAAGCTGCCTCGAGGAGGGGAAGCCGCTATTATCATCCCTGCAGTTCTTTACTTGAGTAACCAGAGAAGTGTGTAAGAAGTTGTGGCTATCTATAAAACGAAGATTTATATTGCTGATATGTCATTATAGTCTGAAACCTCTCATTGCTGCAAGCCATAACATTAACTTTTCTCGGAAACTTGTGAACTCCGGGTACTATAAGGTGCATGTCGTATCCTTTCAGCCCGTGAAACACGATGGGAATTATAGTTTTCCGTTCTCGAGCAGTTAGATTGCAGTTTGGATGAGCAGCTCCTCTGTATTTCCCACTGATGTGGCAATGATCACTCACCTTATTGTCAACGAGCCGTATTTCAGATTCCCTGTCGATATTTGTTCTTTTGAGGCACTTCTTGAAGGCTTTCCCACAATAATGACAAATGCGGGCTTTATTAAAATCGTTTTCTTTGGATGGGGTAAGATGGAGGGGTTTTTGCATTTTTCACCAGGTTCGCGTAATATCGAACTTCTTTTATACAATTATAAAATATGTCGACTGCATCTTCTCCCATGTGGCACTTGTAACGTATGATCTCTCCGTCATGTCCCACTAGGATGTAGCCAAAACTACAAGGAAGATGTTGACGGATTTTGGAGGTTAAACTGGTCGAAGCATCGGGTTGAGCAGTTTGGATGAGACGAAGGAGGCATTCAAAATCAGTGTATATGATCTGGAGGAAGGGGTTTTGACGGCTAAAGTGATGAAATACCAGAGTTTTCTCCTGGCTTCTTAAATCTAAGATCTTGTATCGGGTTAATTTTGATGCATTCTTTCCTATGGAACAGGAGCATCTATTCTCTTCCAAAACCGGCAAAACAGTTCCTACAATAGCACTGGCATGGGAGCCCGAACCTCGATAATGTAGAAAAGCAGCCACGTCGGTGATGGTGAATAACGGGTATTTAAGGTTTCCGAATCATCGTTATCGTTTTCGTACAGACATAGAAGGTTGATCGGTAGTCCGTCCAAGTGGTGTAATTCCTATAACCGATGATACTGATCAATAGATCATTCACCTTTATAAACATGACGATTTTGGCGATGTTAGTAGGGTAGGACAATGTGGAAGTATCGAGCATATCCTCCAACTGGCGATAATCATCAGGGTCGATGCTGTCCAACTGCAAATCTGCGGCCAGTACGAAATACAGAAAGCATTTCTGATCGTTTAAATTTTGAATGTACACCACCGCTTTGTTCCTGCCAGCTAGCGCCTTTGGAAGAGGGATGTACAGTGATGCTCACAGTGGCTTATCCCTCGACACTCAGATTGTTAGGTTATGGATGTGAGATATAACCCAACCACTGCCCCGCTCGGCAAAAGCATCAATGGATTCTTGGATTTTCCCAAAGACATCGTACAACAGAGCGGGAATGTCGTTGGGATTGAATTTCTGAATATCTTGACCGGAATCTGCTTGAATGAACGCAGCCTCCCTAGCAAACTCTGTACCCAAGCCGATCTAGGCTTTAGAGGCTATCAGTTGGCGTAAACAAACTTCTAACATCGCTTGTATCACCATGCATATAGATAGGAGGAATTGAAGTGGATCCCCGAAGACACATTCCCCCACTAGAGGCATTTCGTATTGCCGGTGGTCCAAGACTTCATCTCGAGAGGGGGTTGATTCACTCTTGAGAAAGTCGGATAGCTGGTCATGTAGGCAAGCACATTCTTCTGCTTTAAACGGGTGATGGAAACGTAGGTGCCCCCACAGGTCAGTTTGGGGAGAATGCTAGCACAGTACACGCAAGCAAAATTTTTCGTTTCCATTCTGAAATTATAAAAGAATATAAAAAATGAGGAAGAAAACAATCGATAAAAAAGCATTTATTATTACTGAAAAGCTATATCAAATCCATATTGATATTAAGATTACGATAAACTGTCAATGTTATCCGTCCAACTGTACTTGGATTTGTAACCCTTCCACTTGACGAAGTACTGTATTGGACAATAAATTTTACTCAATAAAGGAGCAGCAGTTTGCATCTCATTGCCTGACTGTTTCTGGTGCAACAATAGCTTACGTGCACAGCGAACCATTGTTAGTGGTTCAACAAGTTGGTGAGCTGATCCAACATCATTGTTACATTGGCAGTTTATCACAAAAAACAAGTAGCTAGTGAAAAGATGTATGATGCGTGCATTGTTATTATTCTTTTCTTTTATTGATGTGCAGCGTGAACAGAAAGGAGTTTCCTGTCTTAAGCAGGCGTCTGACTGTTATACAACTCATTTGAAATTGTCCACATTAATTCTAATGACCCATTTGTGGATTTAAGTTTGTCAATCAATAAAATGAGCATGCATATCTCTAAAGTGGGAAATTAACTAAACATAAAATATTCATGAAACTTAATAAGATATGAATTTTCTACAATAACAGAATTGATACATAAAACAACACCTAAAAGCACATGCGTCACGTTTTTTAAATTAATAGTGGAAGATGTTCCTTGACAAATTCAACCAACATGCCAGCCTTATGAGTCGTCACAGATATTTTTGAGGGGAAGGTTTTGCGAAAGCAAATAAGTATCCTTAAGTGAGACAGCGTCAGAGGATATGTTTTGAAACAAGATGGTTGGTCAAACAGATGCATCGCTGCTGCCGCTAGATGCAGCCACAATGGGTGAACAATTCCTATTATAGGGATGCTTTGACACCATCAATACCAGTGTGATTAGGCCGAACCATGAGGGGTATACATGAGAGCCTAAAACAATATTACCGAGTGGTCCACGCGAAAAATATCATTCGGAATACATTTAGTCCAAGAACTCCACAGCTGCAGGGAAGGTGATGGCTTCTTCAAGTCAAGGTTAACTGGGTAAAAATTGTGTGCCTCCTCTCCTGGCTCAACCATGGCGTTTAGTAAGAAGGGAGAAACTTATCCCGTTCCTCACCTCATTGAGGGCAGTAATAAAGCCACTACGATTTATGTTGCCGAATTTACAAAATGGCTGTTGAGGTTCATTGATTAATATAGAAATCTAACCGCTGAAAGCATAACAAATGCAGCCATATAGTGAAGCATGCATGCTTTTACCTTGAACGAGACTAAATACAGTTTAAGCAGTGCTCAAAACAGTAAAACGTAGCGACAGGCAACCACCAACTTGGTGATTTGGTTAGTTAATCATTTGAGTGATTTCTTGCCGCGATATTATGTTGGAGGAGGATGGCAACTGGGAAAGGGGGGGAGAGGCATCCATGTAAAGTTTCGTTGTACCGGTCCTTCAGTGACCGTAGTATGGTACTACTGGACTCAATGCTAGTTCACATTTGTGCCGGAAAATTGACTCCTTTTAGGGTTTCTTTTGTGAAATAAGACTCTGTCTAAACTGAATCATCTTGCCTGGAGACCGGAAACGATACCCACGCTTTTCTACAGGAAGACCATGTGACAAGGGATGGAAAAGGAAGCGATGGTAACAGCATGGACACTCATGCTACGGACAAAGCAAACAGTTAAGCCTTATTTAGTGATTTTTTTGGTTATTTAATGATGCTATTCGACTGAAGTTGCGTGTCAACCCTATTGTAAAAAGTATGCATAGTAAATGCTAGTTGGTTGGCTATAAATTTGAAAGACACCTTTTTGACAAAAGTGGAAGGAATTGGCACGAAATAACTAATTCCTTTTCGTTTTTGTTTCCAATTAATATAATTTCAAAAGGTTTTTTTTTATTATCTAGCTAATATTTCGAATTTTACCATATTACAGCATTATTAGCCATTGCATCAACAAATGTTTTAGAAAAAACTTGATTTCTTTCGCAGGAAACGTTTGTCTTTTGGGAGCACTATCTTGAAAGTTGTGTATCGATAACTAGCAAACTTCTGTCCTCGGGTTTGAATTGCTACTTACTTCTAATAGTTTGTTAAAATAGTTGGCAACCAGAACAGTGATTGTGGTTGCCAACCCTTGCAAACAAACCTAGTATTCTCTGAAATTAAACAAAAATCAGTCGTGGTATCTGGGCCTGCAGTAAAGCACATTGTGTGGCCATCTAGGCGCAAAAATTTCATGTTTTATGTGGCGGTGAATCGAACTCGGATCTGCAATTTCCTTTCTCTTTATTCTCCTAAATTCTTTGTTTTTAGCTTGGCTCTCCATTACAGAATTTTTAAACTGCATGCATGCATAATCGTTATTTTTGTTATCTACTAAATATCCAAAAAGATAGAAATTCAGATGCAAACCTATTTAGCAGAAAAGGGAATGAAGGAAGATAGAGGAGCATGAGAATTTGGGGGATTCATAATGTAGGAGGTGAAGAGACGCAACACACATTCGCTTCTCCCTAAACATAGTATACTTCTATGCCAGTCTTAATGATGGGCTTTACAATTAATTCATTAAATAATTAAAAAAAACTCCCGTCTGCACTACAGTTTCCGGGTGATATGACGGTATTTGCTTATTTACCTCACAGTTCACACTCGATAAAAAAGAATTGTTGCGATTTGCCTTCATAAGTGGCTATGAAGGGTTATTAAACGAAATGATGAACGCCTAACAATGCAATTCCTTGACAGTAGAAAGTATTGCATAAACGGGCATTGCAGCGAAGCGAGTACGTAGAGTACATGTTGATGTTGTATCATTTAACGAGCACCAAAAAGTCTTTATTGTAGAATTCTTTACCTAGATCGATCTGCAGAGTGCAGATTTTTAAGGGGAATTTTCCCACGAGTATCTTCTTCAAAGCTTCGGTGGTGGCGACGCCGGTTTTAGATTTTGGTGGGAATCGCCAAACAAATTTGGACATGACATTGATGCCAGTCAGTAGGAAGTCGAACCCTTCGTTTTGTTGCCAAATCTGCCTACCATAAGTCGTGTAAACTAAGAACAAAGAATTTACGCCTCGGAAAGTTTTTATGCATCAGTATGTGGAGTCCGTTTATGAGCTGATCCATTTCGGTTTTTTTTCTCCCTATTCCGAGTTTGAGTTTCACTCCCATTATTTTTTTGACGATGGAAGCAGCGAGATTCTCCCTCCTTGTGATGGAAGGATTATGACGTATTTTTTGAGCTTGAGATATTAGAATTTCGTTTGCAACATGCCCTTCGTTCAAATCTTTGTTTTTCAAGTAAGCGATATCATGTTCTTTGCTCATCTCGTCCAGTGTCCCCTCGAGCCAATCTCTTTTCTAGTTTTGTCCCAGGTCCGGAGTACTTATACTCCAGTAAATGTACTTCCACGGCAGATGGTCTAGGAGTTTATTTACTATCCCCCACCTAGATTTGACAAACAAAACTTTTTTGGTTCCTAACACCTTGCAAAATACGATTCCCATGCATCTGTTATTTTTCGACGTTGTGAGAATGGGAGGTTCGGGTTGGATAGAAGTGTGTCGTTTACATTTTACTCAGTACTTCATCTTGATATTTCTTGTTTTTATTATACACATTTTTTTTTCAATTCAAACCTAAATTCTGGTAGGCTACGTTTTTTTTCAAGAGGTGATGACTCGTCGTTGGTCTAATTATGATAAAATTTAATCATCTCATTCCTGTAACCATCGTGCCCAGCCATGCCAGACTTGTACAAGAGTCTCACCCTCCTAACCAGGTCGTCAGGATCATCGTAATACTTATAATCCACCGTTCTGGCATGTCTAGTTTTTCTTTAACCACAGCGATCACCTTTTTCATCATTTTCATATCGTCCCAGATAGGGGCGATTATCGTCACATACTTGGCACTGAGATTAGACTTGGATTTTCCAGTACCTGGATCGTTGTTTTGAAATTTGGCATTCATATTTTTTAGAAGAGATGCCTTGACGTCTGGGTGATACCAAGTTTCTTTCAAACCCTTAAAAACGAACAAACTCCAGAGTAGCTCGTCTTCCCAAATATTGTTGACCACTTACCGTTCTCGATTATTTTATTGGTTTATTCGCGATGCTGAGCTTGGCGTTAGGTTGTAACTCGGAAAAGACAGAATTTGCAGTTGATCTTATTTTAAATAATCACGAGTTGATCACTTCAAAACCTCCACAATGTCTCGTAGTTTATACTTGGCAAAAAGAATATAATCATTGGGAACAGAATTGTCGCATACCTTTAGTATTTTCACAAAAAGTAGATCGTGAAATGATAGCACGTATTGACTCTAATCAAGCCACTATTGTCTTAATAGATAATATGACCGATATGACAAATCATAAATGTCTGATAACGAATATTTTTGTCAGACATTTTCATCACAGGAATTTATTTTGTATTTTTCTGGTTCAAAATACGTTTCATACAATTTGAGAACCATTTCTGTCTGTTCGACGTATATTGTGTTGATACAAATTCCACATAATCTGTCACAGGTGAACATTTGAGACTCACAAATTTCTTGTGCGAAGTATAAAATGACGCAACTCGAAAACCATTCACTAACTTGTTGTTATACCTTCATTCAACGATGGATTCTTCTCTTTGCTATCGTAGTTGTATCTTATCCCAGAAACCAATTTTCAACATAAAAGAATGAAGTAAAGCACTATATACAGCTCTTCGAGCTACTAGCATCATACAAGGTTCATCGCTCCATGAAAAAAAAAACTTACTCACCCATTGTCCTATTGTGCTTAATGTTTTAAAAGTTGCTGCCTGAACATCTTATGAGGTAAAATACCTTTAAGTACTAATAAAAAAAACAGGTTAAGAAAATACAAAACTGTTTTAAAGTTGTTAGCTACAAAGAGTGTGAGCAGAAAAAGAAAAGAAGACTTTAAATAAAAAAAGGACAAGATTTTCTTATTGTGCTGATCCTGCCTGTAATTAGTTTGTTAGGTAGTATTTTTACACGATAACAATGTTCAAGAAAATGATGTTAACAAACTATCCTGGAGTTAGACCATTTGAAAAACCTCTTATTGAATTAGATGAACAAATGAAAAGTATTCTAGAACAATAAAATGTAGACGATCATCAGAAAGGTATGTTGTATCAACAAATATTGCAGGGCTACTTAAATTATCGCGAACAGGGCAAAAATAAAAAGAACATTTACAAGTTAATTTTAGTAGTTTTTGAAATCCAACACCTACAACTTTAAAAGCGACTACAACTTCCCAAACCACACCACAACAGACTGAGGCTAGTAAAAGTGAGGATGCTGCAAAAGCAACAAAACCTAACATCGATCGATTGGTAGAAACCGTTCCGATTAATTATCGATCGTCATATAGTCGGGGAACGATTCCGATTAATTCTCGATTATTAGTTGCTGAACGTTTGGCAGAACGTGACATTTCATGGAACGAAAAGGGTGAGTTATTATTAGAGGGTTGTCCTATTAAAAATTCAAACGTCGCCAATTTAGTGCAAGGTTTGTTCTCGTGCGCAAAATGCGGAAAAGGCATTGCTAATAAGTTAACAGGCTGGCAATCTTTTAATACTTTATTTAGGTTGTGCAACAACGTGAAGAAAAAAGTATAGACAACCAAAAAAAAGCAACTGAGAAGAATTTGAACTTGTTGGATGACAGCGATTGCTATTGATTTTGACAAACTTAAACGATATTTACTGCGATCCCAATTCTCTTGGTTTATTAAGTAAAACCAAAAGGTGGTATCTCGAAGCTAAAAAATATGGTTTAAATAGAAAGCAGGTAAGCAAATTCTTAAAATCTCAGAGATGTATACTTTACATAAATACATTAGACACAAATTAATGCGTAACCCTTTCATGGCTGATCAAAAAGACCAAATTTGGCAATCAGACCTCATTGACCTAAAGAAATAGGTGCCTTGGACGAGCCCAACTCGTAAAGACAAGACCAAAGTTTGAGTATTAAAATCACAGTTCAAAGTATGCACGAGATGGCCAACAATGGAAAAACGACAACAATACTAGGTTCCCTTAAGAAGCCGCTAGATGTGGCGGTTGCTGAGGTGGCAGAGGCGTGTGCCTGATGTTAAATAGCTCTTTCAAGTTGCTAGTTCGAGCCCCGTCGAGGTTAGCACTACTTTTGTGAAGATAGCCTGTGGATATAAAAATTAAAGGGCACGTAAGGGGTTAATAACAATTTTCTATATGTATTGATCACACAACTGATGTGTTAACTAAATATGTCATAGCAGGTCCTATAAAAAACAAATTAGCAACAGCTATGGTTTCTGCTTTAAAGAAATTATTCAAAGATATAAAATCACCCCATCTTTAGTCTGACAAAGGTACAGAGTATACCTCATCAGCTGTTAGATCGTTACTTGCCTCCCTTAATATTAGGTTGTATCACACCTACAACCATTCAATCAAGGCTAGTATTGTGGAACAAGTAATCAAAACTTTGAAGGGTCGTATATTTTGATGGTTTACGTATACCGGTAGCTACACCATCTACGTAAATATCTTAAATAAGATTGCAAATTCCTACAGTAATTCTCTTTATCATGGCATCAAGCTAACACCTTCCGAAATTACAACCAGAAAAAAAAGGAACTTTAAGCTTATAAAAATCTGTATGGTAATTGTTTGGAAGTAGGTCAGTTAGTACGCATACAAATAATTAGACATATTTGTACACCCGGTTACCTTCCAAAGTGGACTAGAGAAATTTATACAAATAAACGTTACAAAACACCTGTTTACACATTAAAAGATTATGAATCTGCTCTCATTAAAGATACTTTTTACCGTCAGGAATTACAACCTGTTGTAAAACGTGACAATGTATACAAAATAGAATGAGAGTTGAGAAAAAAAAGGTGTCAGTCATGACTCATTTTTTCATTAAGTGGCTTTTAATTTAACAGTTGTGTAAGTGACATTGTTCAAGATGGGCATGCTTGGTAATTTCTGGGTCATGCTCCCTCCTAATGGAAGAATGGATGTCTTTCCCGATAACACTTCAGCTCATTGCAAAAATTATCTACCAGAAATGCTTAATCTTTCAATGGAACATGAGGTTGTGTCATGGCCTTCCCCAAGGCTGTTGCTATAACACTAACCTGGCCTCTCCTGCATTGCCCTGAACGTGGATGCGTCTCTCTATGAAGCCCCTAAGGCTAATCTTTGGTTGCTAAGGAGTCGAAGCAAGGAGCTTGGCATGTGTGTGCTGGCTCTACAACTTACAATTTTGGCATCGAAGCAGGTTTGGAAATTACTTTCGGAAATTTGGATGGATCTCTGGGAGTCAAGAAATCGACGGCAATGATGGCGTCACTAGCAACGGCAGTTGTGAATGTAGACGAACTTTGCAAAAAGCATGACATTGTCGGCAGATTTAGTAAATGAGGACTGCTTGTGTAGACATTTTTTATGAACTGTGAGCGTTTGAAAACTGAATTACGCTGTTTATTTTCAAATTGCACGTACCGGTCCAACTGGGGGTCGAGCGGCATCGACCGGCAGTTACGGTAACGGCGACGTTGATCCACGTAATTATTTGTATTTCAAGGCATCACTAACGCATGACAGGTACTCACCAAGCACTACAACCTTTGAAATTCATGGTAAGAGCGTGATGTTGATTGTTCTGCAAGCGGCAATCGGTTTATTTGCGTCGAGAAATAGACACTGCATGCGTTATCAAGCAAGATACCCGCAAGGCGTTACCTTAGCAACAAGAGCGGAAGCAAGACGGCGAAGGAGCAGTTTCCTGTCTTTAGTTTCCGGTATTGAAGCGGTGTTAGCCACTCTCAGATACAGCAAAATGTTGAATTTGAAAATTGAGGATGCTTTGAATGTATGGTTTGTAAGGTTTGATAAGCAATTATTTTACCAGTAATTAAGCAATACAAGCAGTGTCAAACGACGGCAAGTACGAATTTTCTTTTCAATTTCGAAGCAAATCAATGATGCGTGAGTGCAGCTAACTACTTTCAAGCAAAATCGATCGCTAAACATTTTTGGTGGCATTAAATGGATAGAGACAATTTTGCTGCATCAAACTCGAATTTTAATGTTGTAGCTTCAATTTAACGAACTATAGAACGGCAAACGCAAGTTTATTGTCAGAAAAATCTAATTTTAATGCTTCGTGGCTAACCTTTTCGGATGTGTCAGGCGATTTAGAGGAACGGAACAAACCTCACGCTGCGGCCGATTGCACAAAAACGACACTAGAGGGCAACACCTCCCCGCTAGTCTTTCGTAAATCGTTGCGTGGTGAAAATCCGATCGATAGTCCGAGCATGGCAGAAAAAGCAAATGAGATTGATCTAGCAGATTTATTAAAGAGTGTTATTGAAGCACAATTGCAACCTTTACATTTAAAATTGGAAGCATTGCAGGTTGCTAGGCAGGATGATGATGCTTTGGCAGAGATTAGGAATAAATTGGAGGGAGTCCAAGAGAATTTTAAAGAGCTTAGTAGGGAGCTGGAAGAGAGATTTGCTTGGTATTCTCTGGCGCAAGGTGGCGACACTGCAGGTGACGGGAAGAGATCAGACGACGAGTCAGCAGCTTCTGCATCAACGAAATCCCTTGACCACGCAAATCTAAAAAGTAAAGACACCTTAATTTTAAATACTAATGCTCATCACAGCAAGGTAAGTCTTCCGACTTCTGAAAAACAAAATGCAGAGACGAAGAAAGGAGTCAGCACAGCCTCTGGAGAGCAAGCTTCACACCCACGACAAGAGCTTATTCAGGATTCTTTGGCAGTTGCTGCGACCCCGGCAGAGGCGACTTCAACCGGTGATTTAGCTTCAGCGTTAGCATCTTGGCATATTCAACCCAAGACACTCGAGGATGACACGAATCTATCAGAATGGTTAGATGAGATGTCTGTTTTTGTCCAGGACAAGAAACTCACGGGAATTTCGTTGCAAAACTTTGATTGCTAATCTGAAAGGCATATATCGCATTTGGTGGCAAGCTCAAAGGAGACCTCTCGAAACCTGGCGAGACATCATTAGAGAGCTGAGGAAGTCCTACAAGCGTCTGAAACGTGCTCAGGATCGACTGCTACTGATGAGTACTTGGTCACAGGAGAGGCACGAACCACCACTAGATTTCGCCAACAGAATGTTCGCTCAGTTTAAAAAGATGACGAAACATAGAGAGGAACGGAATGAGGTAGAGATGTTAGTCGACCAGATGAATGACCGATGCAGAAACTACCTAATGTGCTGCGGTGTCAGAACCTTTGATGATCTTTTCACAGCCATTGCTGACATGCCGCGCAGCATGCATTTTCTCACTGAACCTTCACGACCTACTCCCAAGGTGCAGGACCAACCGAAGAATAACAACAACTCAGAGAAACATGGAAGACAGTATTCCTCCCAGTTGCAGAAGTCCGACAAAGTGTCTCTGCCGTCCACGGCAGGCCCGACTACGACAACAGCGCCATGTCTGCGGAGAAAGACCAGTCAACGACGGACTCCACCTCCAAGGATGGTCAACCGCAAGACACCACACCACAGTCACCCAAGCCTAGAGGGAATAGATTTGCGAACAAAGAGTGCTTTAATTGCCATGAACTTGGGCACTATGCTAAAGGATGTCCGAACACGAAGACAGACCTTCGCTCAAGACGACTGCTTCAGACGCACCATCTCACACCCTACCCATTATGGTTCAGAAGACGAACTTTTATGCCGACTTGGATTCTGGCTCTTCTGACTGCGCCGTGCTGCGCACTTTCTTGTTAAGAATTTGGCCGGATGCTCGCATACAAGTCTATGAAGGGAAAGAATCGCAACTCGTCGACGGGACTTCTGTCACTCCGGTGGGAGTGATTGATCTGCCTTTCACCGTACATGGCAAGCACCTGGTGCTACCATTCAAGGTTTTCGACAACCTTGCATGCAGATGTATTCTCGGCATGTCCTTCCTGAAGATGACCAATCTACGTATCGACTGGGTCAACGACAGGCCGTACTTCCCAGGTCATGAAGATTTCGTATTTCCGCTTTCCAAGAGTGAAGCTACTGCGGATGCACTGAAAGCCAATCCCATGTGGAGAATCGAGCCAGTCACAGGAACAGAAGAATTCAACGGAATGACAGATGGACAATTTGAATATCTACAGGCATCTACGTACAAAGTGCTACAAGCATGAAATCAAGTTTCAAGAAGCTCCCAAACCTCAAGTTCAGCGCATCTATCAAGCCAATCCACATATTAGAAAGGAGATTGACAAAATGATTGACGAGCTACTCGCAAGCGATCGGATTGAGCGAACCATCAGCGAGTGGGGCTCTCCGTTCTTTCTTAAGCAGAAGAAGAATGGCGGTGGCTATCGTCCGGTCTTAGACTATCGCAAGCTTAATTCCCAGATTAAGTCGGATGCTTACCCAATGACAAGGTCAGACGAGGTCTTTAACTTCTTGTCAGGAGCTAAGTACGTTTCAATTCTGGATGGGGAGCAAGGCTTCCACCAGATTCCGCTGGACGAAGCATCACGGGACTGTACAACATTTGTCTGTCACCGCGGAATTTTCAAATGGAAGGTGATGCCCTTCGGACTGAAGACTTCTAGCGTTGCCTTCCAGTGTACGATGGAAATTGTGCTTGGCAAGCTCATCAGTACCGTCTGTATCGTCTATATCGATGATATCATTGTAGCTACTTGTACGTTCTCGGAACACGTACGTGCACCGGAGAAGATCTTCGCTGCTCTTCAGGAACATGGCGTTACTTTGAAGAGAAGCAAGTGTCATTTCTGCATTCCAGAAGTGTCTGTTCTTGGAGTCAAAGTGTCTGCAAAAAGCCTGGAGCTCAGCAAAGAACACTGTGCTGCACTACGCAACTATCCAACTCCCAAATCCAAGAAGAAGGTGCACGAATTCTTAGGCTAAGCCAACTTCTTCAGGAAGTTCATCAGAGATTTCGCGGAAACTGCGAGCCCGCTTTACCAACTGCTCAAGAAAGACGAACCGTTCCACCGGATGGAGGTTCATAAAGAGGCTTTCAAGACTTTGAAGGAGAAGCTACTGAATTCGAATGCTCTGGGACTACCAGACTTTGAGAAGGAATTCGTCATCGAGTCAGATGCCTCGGACCAGAGCCTTGGAGCAACAGCACGAAGGCAAGAAACTGTCATCGAGTTCTTTAACAGGACAACAAGAAGGTCTGGACCACCTTTGAAAAGGAGGCACTGGCTGCTGTGGAAGTGGTCGAGAAGTGGAGGCACTACGTGGAAGGAGCGCATTTCACGCTTATCACGGACAATGAAGCACTCAAGTGGGTGCTCTCCAACAACAAGACGTCAGGTCGGACTGCACGCTGGGCCATCAAACTGCAAATGTTTGACTTCGCGGTGGGACACCGGTCCGGCAAGCAGAATGTTGTCGCTGATGCGTTGTCCCGGAAGCCTCCTTCAGAAATCCACTTTCTTCAAACGCTACCAGGGCTACCATTCATGGACACCAGAACTGTCTCTCCAATGCTTTACCTTCGGGATGATCCAGTCGTCGACCTTTGCAACAAGCGTCAACTACTCGAAGAACAGAGGAAAGATCCAGAAATCGCACGGGTGGTACAAGCACTCACGAAACCATGCAAAGCCTCTGGAACGGAGACAGTAAATTTCATAATGAGGGTACTTGAGAAGTACGCATTTGACGCTGTGAAGTATGTGAGGTCATGCGCGGTCTGTCAGATAGTCAAGGTGTCTCGAACCAAGAAAGCAGGTGACCTGCAACCCGTCATTGCAAGCTTTCCTATGCACATGATCGAGATCGACTTCGTTGGTCCGCTTCCCGAAACTTATGCGAGAAACAAATACATCCTGTGCATGGTGGATTATTATACGAAATTCGTCTGGCTGGTACCCACCAGATTTACGACTGCGAAAACAGCCGCAACCAAGTTCCTGCAGCAGTGGTGGCTGACAATGGTCCACCATTCTTCGTGGTGTCCAACAATGGTGCGTCTTTCATTGGGAAGATGTACGAAGCAATGCTGCAAGTGTCAGGAGTGCACCACAACAGGACCACGGCCTACCACCCACAGGCGAATGCGACGGAACGAGTAAACCGAACCATGAAAGCATGTCTTCGTGCGTTTGCACACGAGAACCACGAGCGATGGGGTCCACTTCTCCCAGCACTACAATATGCGATAAAGACTACCCCGTATTCAAGTACCGGTGAGACTCCGTTTTATCTTTTGCATGGAAGAGATCCGCGGAATCCTCTTCAGATTTTGAGCTTTCCTGCTAATCAATCGAACTTAACTGTGAAAGAATATGCAGAGCAAAATCATGAGGCCTTGGAGGAAACTCATGACCTGGTCTGCACACACCTGGCGGAGGCGGCCAGGAATGCCAAACACGCTTACGACAAGAAGTATAGGCCAGTGTCTTTCGACGACCGTCAACTGGTGAAGATTAAGAACCATGCTCGTTCAAATGCGCAAGCCGGATTCACAGCGAAGCTTGCTGCAAAGTATAAGGCCCCTTATAGAGTCATTCGCAAGAAGTCTCTGGTGACCTACCAAATAGTAGCTACTAATGATGCTTCGGACGTTTGAACGGTGAACATTGCTGACATGGAACCTTATTTCCATCCTTTAACCATGGACAAATTGGGCCCTGAAATAATCCGTGATGAAGAAGCTGCAGACGATGGAGTTGAGGAGTCAAATGGGGAACGAATCGAAGAAACCACTGAGACTGAAACATTAGGAAACGATGAGGACCACGATGAGCAACAACGACTGCCTGATGCTGCTATCGAGGACGATTGGGAACAAGGTTCCAGTGATGAAGGTGGACTTGGCGATGATGAAGAGAACACCCCAGTTACGAACCGTCCCAAACGACGAATCGCTCAACCAACTTCTTGGAAGAAAGACTATGTGTGGTTACTCAAGGAAGTCTCACTACCCTTCACCCAAGTGTGTGAGTGGCCTGAAATGATGGACTTTTAGTGACTTTCGGCTGTTGAACTTTTATTGAGATGGCGGTGAGTTGGGACCGACTGCATGGACTGTCGATCGGCTGGTTTCCATTGGGAAGGAGGTCCTGGAATGGTCGTTTTAGGAGAAACTTGGAATTTGTGCCACTCCCGAGTCATTGAGGAAACACTGAACTTTGAGCGACGCCTGAATTGTGTGGTTGGGGGAGGAGGTAGGCTTTGTTCCAGGTTATGGGCTCACTCCAAAGTTGTTTTTATGCGTCGAACCTGATTGCTGCATTTCGGTGGTTTCCATTCTGGAAAGTACGAATCCAGTTTCTGTGGTGAGTGTGATTTGTTTTCAGTAACCGAGCAGTGAAACAGTGGTTGCAGAGGTCAGTGTGATCATCGTGCAGTCTGGAACTAAGTCGTGACGGTGATTGTGGTCACGCACGGATGTATGCCAATCTGTAATGCAGGAAATTTGGACTAAGTCGTACCTAGACTGCCTGTGCGCATTGCAAGTAACATGAAAGACTAAGTCGGCTTGGCCTCATGGTGTGGGACTGGACTGCACAGCTGTGAACTTTTCGTATGGTTATTGAAATAGCAGTTATTGAAATACAGTCGGGGAAAAAAAGAGGCTTGCGTTGTGAGCTATTGTTAAATGTCGTCACGTCCCACTCCAGTAATTTATTTGCACCGGTCATGCCTATCACCTTTAGCGTCTGGCCGAAAGTGACTGAAATATTAGTCGATTTATCATGATTTCGATTAGAAGACGTGCCAGCAAACTGTAAGCGTTGTTATTGAAGAGTTTGTGGTTAAATCGTTTGCATATGAAGGGTTGTAGTTCCTTGACTAAAAATATTTGCCAATTATGTTTCTGTAGGAAAAAAAGGTTGAACCGGAACTAGCCCAGCTTATTTCAGGTTTTGACAACATGCACGGAAAATGAAATTCTAGCTCTTGTTGGACTATTGGCGAACCACTGAAAAAAAGGCGGCCACTTTACGGTTCATCGGCAAGGCTGTCCCAATTCTATTTGTATTGACAGCAGGGTAGTTATGTGGCTTCTGCTAATCAGGTAATTATTGTATAATCTATTATTTAGTGTAACCGTTTTTGTAGTATGAATTCGACAAACGTGTGAGACAACGGGATAGTGCATACTAGGTGCGCAGCTAACGGATTTAGAAGGCAACGGCAACGCTACACAATAAAGGCAGAATTAAATTTATTCCACGATCACTTTCTATAGTAAAATAAACAATAGAGGGAAAAAGTTTACTTTACGCGGCTTATGGGAAGAATAAGGGCTCCTCACCGAAAAAAAACAGGACGAACATCAATTATACTCCAACTGCCTCACAACACATATGCAAAGGCTTTGGGACAAAGGCTTCGTTTGGCCGTCAGAAATTAATGAAAGCCACACTATTTGCGCTGACGGACGATAGGCCGTAAACTAGGATGTAAACTTTAGCCCATTAGAGAGCTTTGTGTTTCGTCTATGAAAATAATAATGTTGCGATTTTTTGCATAAGCAGTTTATGTATTTCTTTATGAAATTGTTGTTTGTTATGGCAAAAATGTTTCATGTGAAGAATTGAAGATCTTAAGTTTTGCAACGGGAATTCAACAAGAGTTAATATTCGGAAAGAAGATGCTGCTAACAAAGACGATGGTAGTAATAAAGAACAGTTAAGACAGTTGTTTTCTGATGGAACAATTAATTTTAATGAAGGTTGCAACTTTATTTTTAATTTTAAGTAGCCTATACAATGATTTAATTAGTAAACTAGTAGTTTTAAAGTCTTAAAATGCATAATTCACGCACGCGTTAATTTACTGTGGTTCATGACACGTAAGTAAAAAATACTTACATAATACTTTTTATTATTTTTTATTTTGGTTTGTGCCATTAATATAATTCCTAAAAAAAACAAGAATTTCATAAAGAAATACATAAACTGCTTACGCAAAAAAATCGCAACATTATTATTTTCATAGACCAAAGACAAAGCTCTCTATTGGGCTAAAGTTTACATTAGGCACATACTCCACGATATCCTTACGATATTGATTCCAAATGCACCAACACTTTCCTAAGTGAAGAGACAGTTGGGTTTTAGAGCGCGGAAATGTGTTAAAACGACTTAAAACAGTAGATTTGTTGCGCCACAATCCGTACATCTATACTGTGTTTGCGTTCGCTCGCAGGGCCGGCAATGCACCTTCTATTTTTTTTTCGTAAACAGTTCCGATAGGCGGGTTGTTATTGTCAGTTTCGTGTGGTGTTGTGTGGTTTTGTTGTTATTGTCAGTTAGGTTAGGTAAGTTTGGGGTTTGGCATTTCATACTGGGGCAGTTAATTGGTTAGGTTATGTTAATGATGATTTAACAAGTTTCCGCAATTTGGGATCAATTTGTAGTGCCTTCCGTGAAAATTAAAGGTAAGTCTTTTTTCTCTTTTTTCGAATTTCGGGAAAAAAGGAACATGGAAAGAAAACGGGCTATCGTCCGATTTTTTTTTAATGGACTAAAAGTTACCTGCTGAGTAGTAGTGGCAGTATGATAGTGTGGGATTCGACCAGAGACAGGACAGACACACAAGATGGCCACCCCCATGCAAACCGGAAGTACCGCCATTTTCCAAGCGGGTTGTTGTCATGGTAACCGGAAGCGGAACCGGAAGTGCCACCATTTTGAATGACGTCACTTCCTGGCATCAAAGGAACCGGAAGTGCCTCCATATTGAAGAGCAGAACCGTAAATACCACCATTTCCCTAAGATGGTCCCCAGCTTCGGTTTCGATTTCCGAAATTATTTTAAAATGCCCATAACTCGGGAACCGTTGGTCCTAGAGCAAAACGGATCGAAATTTGGCCACCCTTCCAAGAACTCCACTGGGGGTTCCACCCAACTGATGGCTGACCCAAAACTGGGTTACTCGAATTTTGGGAGTTGGCCCACCCCAATAACTCGAGAACTGTCGGTCCTAGAGCGAAACTGCTCAGGATTTAGCTTCACCTGACTGCACCCTACGTGTGGGCCTCATCAGAAGTCGGGTACCGTCATTTTTAGCAAGTTGGCCCACCCCAATCACTCGGGAACCGTCGGTCCTAGAACGAAACTATCCGGGATTTAGTATCCCCGAACCACGCCCTACATGTGACCAACCTCGGAAATTGGGTACTCGAATTTCGGCAAGTTGGCCCATCCCGATAACTCGGGAACCGGTGGTCCTAGAGTGGAACAGCTCGGGATTTGGCTTTCCCCAGCTGCGCCCTACGTGTGGACCTCCCCGGAATTCAAGTACCATCATTTTTGGAAGTTGACCCACCCCGTAACTCGAGTAACCGCTGGTCCTAGAGCAACACTGCCCGGGATTTGGCTTCCCAGGGCTGTGCCCTACGCGCGGACCTCTCCAGAAGTTGGGTGCCGTCATTTTGGGAAGTTGGCTCACCCTGATAACTCGGGAACCGTTTCTCCTAGACTGGATCGGTTCGAAATCTGGGATCCCCTTTTGCCGGGCTACCGCGAAGTTCATTTCACTGCTACTGGCCTCCCCGCTTACCATCGGGTACTGAGCCCCTCCGCCACGTCAAGGCTGCAGTTAACGGAGGGGTGGGGTGGGGTGGTGGAGGTCATTAATAAGGAGCTGGTCCGTAATTTGGCATCCTCGAATGCACCCCATGTCACTACCGAGTTCATTTTGAGATTAACCGGTCGTAAATCGGGAACCGGTGCTCCTAGTGGGAAACGGTTTGAGATTTGGCATCCCCGAATGCACCCCATGTCACAACCGAGTTCATTTTGAGATTAACCGGCCATAACTCGGGAAGGGTAGGTCCTGGACCAAACGGGTCGGAATCTGGTCTCCCTTAAACCCCAGACCTCGGCGACTCCATCACAAGGCTGCTGCAAGGTTCATTTTTCCTTGCCCCATCACAAGGCTGCTGCCGAGTTCATTTTTTCGGTTTTCTCCGTATCATCGGGTACCGAGCCGCTCAACCACTTCATCTACCTCTTCCTCAAATGCACTCTCACAGTCACAGTCTCATCCCTCAAATTAAGCAGACGATCGTCCCAGTTCACGCCAACTTGGACCCAAGCTCGCATCTACGTCAACCCAAACACATGTTCTCGTCAATGTCAACGTCCAAGTCAACCCAAACAGTCACGTCCTCGTCAACCCAAACACATATGTTCTCATCAATGTCGACGTTCAAATCGGGTCAAACTAACACGATAATCCGGGGGGAATCTTTGCTGTGGTTTGTTAACAGAAAAAAAAACCACACTCATTCCCGTCCGCCCCTCAATAGTCCGCATCCATTTGGGCTTCTTCAAATTTGTGAAGCCAACCCCTCCCGCAATGAGCCGGTTATGACGTTTTCTACCTGGAAATACCGGGATTTGGGGAAAATGGATGTTTTGGGTTTAGGGATATCGTCCAGCCAAGCCTCTCAAGCCGGGATTGCGGGCATTCTCCCTCCCTAAAAAACACAACAACTGCAGTGTTTATAGGGAGGGTCTGGGTCTTACAGGCGGTTGGAATGGAATTTTCCGCAGCACATTCCTAAAACCTCCGATTCCTGGGCGAGTCAACTTCACTCAAATTTGCTAAGCCAACCCCCTTCAAGATCATTTTGCTCGGTGAGAATGAGCCAGGATGTGGGTGTTTTTCTACCTGGAAATTCTCAATTTGGAACATAAACAACGGCCAACCCATGACCCCCAAGTCTTGATAATCTGGGACTGAATAGTCCGGCAGCGGACAAGCTCTTTTTGGCAAATCTGCATAGCTGGTTAAACGCTCCAGGTCGTGAACGTGAAAGTGATGAGCCGGAATAACCGAGACTTTCAACACTTTTTAAAAAACTGATTTCTTTTACAATATTTATACATCAATCCGGGCAAGCGGTAGCGGGAGATCACTTACCGTCAAGACAGGCCAGCCGCACCACTGACACGGCGGACTGGGGGATTCAACAAAACCAGACCAACCCAGCCCCAGAATGCAAACCTGGATTCAAAAGGCGGCATTACTTCCCCTGACCAAGAAGAGGCTGGAGTCCGCGGAGTCGCAGACACCAAAACATCCATCTCCATCCCTACAGTACCCGTGAGTTGCCTGCATATGCCAATCCATGTGAAACCAGCAGAAAGAAGCCGACGCGCAGGGTGGAGCCAAGGCGGAGGAAAACCAACAGGACTGCCTGGACACACCTGTCAGGCACCCAGCCCAATGAAAGTGACACCGGCCACAGCTCTGTGGCCCCAGCACCAAGACAATGTCCAGAACACCCAGGCAGCCGCAGTCAGCACATCCGCCAATGACGGACTAGCCCAGGTCGAAAGAGACGAGGGCCGCCCAACCAAAGGGAGGTCCCAGAGGGGGCATCCAACGAAAGTGACCGAGGCCTCCACGCCGAAATGAGCACGTCCCAAGACCCAGATGAGGGTCAGAGCAGCCTCGAGTCTCCGCGTGACAATCAACATACGCAACACGAGGCCCGTAGGAACAAGGAAGACAGTGGGAGTGCAGCAACAGCCACCAACTCTACCACCTAGGGCAGCCACAGAAGCACAAGGGCCCCCACCACAACCACCCCAAGCTTAAGGCCGGGAGTACCTCTCGATGCTCAAGGCGTCAGCCGATTGGTCTCGGAGCAAGGTCCCTCGAGACCATCCGTCGCGACACCAAATCTCACAGTGCCTCACGGGACGCCAAACACGACAAACACGTGGGACCATATCTTAGTCAGGCCCATCCGGGTATTCTGCAGACGGGTCCACCTCAGACCGGACCGCTCAAACCGGTGTGCCGCAACAAGGCCTAGGTCAATTAACACCGGAATTGGGAAGGCTTGCCAACTATCGAAATACACCGAGTTGTGCCATTGACCGCCTAGCCGACCCTTAAATAAACAACCTCCGCAAACAGCTAACCGAGCTGACCCAGGATCAGGGTAATGGTGTGGGTGTAGGCCAGGTTACCAGAACACGTCGTCGTCTTTTTAGCTTTTGAACCGAGTTCCCGATGCATTTTAACAGAGAAAACACCGAGAAAAATAACCCTGAAGGGGGGTACACAGCAGTTTCATTCAAAAATTGACTAGTGCCGCGAAACCGGCTGATCAGGGAGGATGTATCCCAACCGCTCCCCCGCGCTCATACCGATCCTCGAAGATCTGGATATCAGCACGTTCGCCCTGATTATGGTATTGTTGGGCACGATGATCTATATACTGATCTACCGCCGCGGATATATTCTGCTGGGATAGTGGCGGCTGGGGAACCGGTGCCGGCTGAGGATTCACCGAGGTGGGGGATCGCTTAGGGAAACGGAACATTCGGTTGGTATAGCGGGTAGTTAGGGCTGTTGTATGGGTTAGTGTTGAACGGGTTGTTGCACGGGTGCTGGGGTATGGCGTGGGTGCTGGGGTATGACGCGGTATATAAGCTGAGACCTTTTCACACTCTCTCTCTTTCCAGTTTGGACGCCGCTTCTCAACTCCGCTTCTCTCTTACCAGCATCTAACCCGCAGGCAGTCCGAAACGCCAACCTGGTATGATTTCGCCAATCAACGCAGGTAGAGTCCGGAAGAGGCAACTCCCCTCATTCCGACGCGGGTCGACCCGGTGACTGGGGTGAAGATTTCAAACCGGGAGGAGGTAATGGATGCGGATGCTGCGGAGTTTTCGGAGATGGAGCTGTTGAGGAACCCGGAGCTTACGAGAGACTCGAAGATGCAGTCCGAGACGCCATACCGGTATTGTTCCACCGATGGACGCGGGTACCGACCCAAAGAGGCACCTCACCACATCCCGTGGCTGCTCAACCCTGCTACTGAAGTGAAGATTTCGAACCGGGAGGACGTAATGGATGCAGATGCTGCGAAGTTTCCGGAGATGGAGCTGTTGAGGAACCCGGAGCTTACGAGCGACTCGAAGATGCAGTCGGAGACGCCATACCGGTGATTTCCTCGATCGACGCAGTCACCTCACTCTCCAACGGTTCGACCCGTTGACTGGGAAGTGCGTTAAGCGGAAGAAGGCTGTGGATACAAGCAAAGAGGCAACTTCCCTCATTCCGCGGCTCCTCGACCCTGCGACTGAGGTGTGGGTTAAGCAGGAGGAGACGAAGACTGTGAGATATACAGATACTGGCAAAGCGGTAACTCCAATCACCCCGATACCGGTGTACCAGGGGGGCTGGAGGCCTTCGACCCACGAAGAGATAATAGCCGCAGCCGATGCAGAGCCGAGACGGTTGAGGAATTTGAAGCTCATGAAGTCAAAACCCAAGCCACGCAGGTACTCGGCCAAAGCGGTACCTACAATCACTCTGATATCGCTTGACCCGGAGAGTGTGGTGAAGATTTGCACCCAGGAGGAGGCGCTTGCTGAGCTAGCTGCGGAGACTGTGAAGATAGAACTGGAGCGTACGTACAGGAAGAAGATGCGGCTTGAAAAACGAAATGGGTATCTTCTCGGACAATTCAGGAAGAAATGGGCAAAGTAGTAACTTCACTTGCCCCGATACGGCTCGACCCGGTGATTGGGGTTAAGATTTCGAACCGGGAGGAGGTAATGAGTGCGGATGCTGCGGAGTTTCCGGAGATGGAGCTGTTGGAGAACCCGAAGCTTACGAGCGACTTGAAAATGCGGGTTGAGAAACGATACCAGTATGGCTCACCCAATCAACGCGTGTGCCGGGGCAAAGTGGCAACTTCAATCGATCCGATACCGATCCACCAGGAGGCAAAGATTCTGAGCCGGGGGAGGCAATAGCTGCCGAGGTTGCGTTGGTTAGGGAGGACAGAAGGAAAAGCAGTAACTTCACTTACCCCATTACGACTCGAGCGGAGGGTGGATACGCGTCGTGGGATGTCGAGTGCCCCTCAAACCCGCTCAAACCCGAACTCCTCACCTACAAAACGTACAGAATTCAACACCAGCATCCAAGGGATCATCGTATGGCACCCTATTTCGGTCCTAGACGTTATTAGGCTTTAACCCGCATTTCCCACACGACCGGCTATGCTATCGGAGTATACTTCAGTCTCCGGGAGGGAGGGGGGAGGCTAACTTCCCAAAATGATGGTACGCAGTTCCAAATAGGCCCACACATAGGGCACGACCTAGGGAAGCCTGAACCGTTTTGCTCTAGGACCAGCGGTCCTCGTGTTATTGAGGTGGGCCAACTTCCAAAAATGTTGGTACCTGCATTCCGCCGCCGACGAGACCAAGCGCAAAAGCTGAAAATCACCACCACCAGCACCACCGGCATCAGCCCGCTCAATAAATGGGAAAGTCGGTTATGGCCACGGAAAGGGATAGTCAAATGGGCCTCCTCCCTGCCGGTGTACGTTGTTAAACCGCTCGTTCATGACATGGCAGTAGCCAGTATGAGTCGTTCCCACACATCTCCCCCATCATCCTCGTCTCCATCCACATCCTCCACCTCATCCTCCTCCTGGTCCTCCTAAACCCTTTCGGGACACTTACGAAAAACAATTTACAGTTAAAAATTGCCTGTAAAACCCGGCGAATGCCCGGATTGATGTATAAATATTGTAAAATAAACGAGTTTTTAAAAAAGTGTTGAAAGTCTTGGTTATTCCGGCTCATCACCTTCACGTCCACGACCTGGAGCGTTTAACCAGCTACGCGGATTTGCCAAAAAGAGCTTGTCGGCTGCCGGATTATTCTGTCCCAGTTTGTCGAAACTTGGGGGTAATGGGCTGGCCGTTCTTTATTTTCCAAATTGTGAATTTCCGGGTAGAAAAACACCCACATCCCGGCCCATTCTCACCGAGAAAAATGATCTTGAAGGGGGTTGGCTTAGCAAATTTGAGTGAGGTTGACTCGCCCAGGAACCGGAGGTTTGGGAATGTGTTGGGGGAAAATTCCATTCCATTATTCCGTAAGACCCAGACCCTCCCAGACGTAGGGTTGACGAGAACATATGTGTTTGGGTTGACGAGAACGTGACTGTTTGGGTTGACGTTGGTGAGAACATGTGTTTGGGTTGACGTGGATGCGAGCTTGGGTTCAAGTTGGTGTAGACCAGGACGATCGTTTGCTTAATTTGAGAGGTAAGACTGTGACTGTGAGAGTGCACTTGAGGAAGATGAAGTGGTGGAGCGGCTCAGTACCTGATGATACGGGGAAACCGAAAAATGAAATCGGTGGCAGCCTTGTGATGGAGTCGCCGAGGTCTGGGGTTTAAGGGAGGCCAGATTACGAACCGGTTTGCTCCAGGACCTACCCTTCCTGAGTTATGGACAGTTAATCTCAAAATGTACTCGGTGGTGACATGGGGTGCATTCGGGGATGCCAACTCCTGAACTGTTTTGCTCTAGGACTAGCAGTTCTCGTGTTATTGGGGTGGGCCAACTCCCAAAAAATGGTGGTCCCCGGATTCCGAGGAGGCCCACACGTAGTGTACAGTCCGGGTATGCTAAATCCCGAACGGTTTCGCTCTAGGACCAGCAGTTCCCGATTTATTGGGGTGGGCCAACTTGCCAAGAAATGATGGTGCTCGATTTCCGGGGAGAATCATGAATAGGGCACAGCCCGGGAACTCACATCCCGAACCGTTTCCCGCTATGACAAGCGGTTTCCGAGCTATCGGGGTGGGCCAACTCCCAAAAATGACGGTACCCGACTTCCGATGAGGCCCACACATAGGGTGCAGTCAGGGGAAGCTAAATCCCGAGCGGTTTTGCTCTAGGGCTGACGATACTCAAGTTAGGGGTGGGCCAGCTTGTCAAAAATGACGGTACTCGATTGCCGGGAGGCCCATGCGTAGCGTACAGCCTGGGGAGGGGGAACCCACATCCCTAACGGTTTTGCTCTAGTACCAACGGTTCCCGAGTTATCGGGTGGGCCAACCCCCAAAAAATGGTGGTACACGGCTTCCGGATAGGCCCACGCGTAGGGTACAGCCTGGGGAACCCACATCCCGAACCGTTTCGCTCTAAGACCGACAGTTCTCGAGTTATTGGGGTGCGCCAACTCCCAAAAATGGTGGTCCCCAGATTCCGGGGTGGGTCACACGTAGGGCACAGTCCAGGGATGGTAAATCCCGAACAGTTTCGCTCTAGGACCAACGGTTCTCTAGTTATTGGGGTGGGTCAACTTGCCAAAATTCGAGTACCTGATATCCGAGGAGGCCCACTTGTATGGTGCAGCCTGGGGAACCCACATCCCGAACGGTTTCGCTCTAAGACCAGCGGTTCTCGAGTTATTGGGGTGGGCCAACTTGCCAAATTTTGAGTACCTGATTTCCGAAGAGGCCCACGAGTAGGGTAGCGCCAGAGGAAGCCAAATCCCGAATGGTTTTGCTCTAAGACCAGCCGTTCTCGAGTTATTGGGGTGGGCCAACTTGCCAAAATTTGATTACCCGACTTCTGGGGACATCAACGCAGGGTACAGTCGGGGAAAGCCAAATCCCGAACCGTTTTGCTCTAGGACCAACGGTTCCCGAGTTATGGGCATTTGAGTTGAAACACGCGGGTGGGCCAACTCCCAAAACCCCAAATTTTGGGAGGGCCAACTGATAGCTCAGGCCAAGTGCAGGCGGGGTGTCATGCATGGGGGCCAAATTACGCTCGGTTTTGCTCTAGGACCAACGGTTCCCAAGTTATGTGCATTTTAAAATAATTTCGGAAATTGAAACTGAAATGGGGATCATCTTAGGGAAATGCCGGCATTTCCGGATCAACTCTTCAATATGGAGACATTTCCAATTCCACTTCCGACAGGACGTGACGTCATTCAAAATGGCGAACCGTAAGTGATGTCATAACCTTCTAAATTGATGTTCTTCTTCCAAAATAGCGGCACTGCCGGTTTACATGGGTGCGGCCATCTTGGTGATTCTCTGTCTGTGGGCGAATCCCACACTAACATACTACTAGTAATGTTTTCCTCTTCCATTTTTGGGGCAAACGCACCGTTTAGCCGTGGTGAAGGTCCAAAGTTAGCACCGTGCTGCGCCGGAAAGCATGAAACCGGGTGAGAGTCCGGCAAGTGAAACGCCAAACCTCAACTAGTTCATTACCTTAAATGAAAGGCCAAGCCGGTTCCTAACCTAACCTAACCTAACCGACAATAACAAGAAAACCACACGAAACTGACAATAACAACCCACCTATTTGAACTGTTTACGGGGAAAAAATATCAGCTGGAAACATGGAAAGAAAACGGCCTCTCGTCCGTCAGCGCAAAGAGTGTAGCTTTCATTAATTTCTGACGGCCAAACAAAGCCTTTGCCCCAAAAATTGTATGGGAAAATATTGTTCAGTTCATCATTTTACGTCATTCTAGCCCAACGAGAGATCAATTGGTGAAGACCCCTTATTCTTCCCATAAGCCACGTAAAGTAAACTTGTTCCCTCTATTGTTTATTTTACTATCGAAAGTGATCATGGAATGAATTTATAATTCTGCCTTTATTCCGTTAGCTACACACTATCCCATTGCCTCACACGTTTGTCGAATTTATCTACAACAAACTGTTACACTTATATAATCGATGATACAATAATTACCTGATTAGCAGGAGCCACATAATTACCCGAATTGCCAATACGCGTAGAATCCTAGGACAGCCTTCCCAGCGAACAATAAAGTAGCCGCTATTTTTTTTTCAGTGGTTCGTCAATAGTCCAACAACAGATAGAATTCCGTTTTCCGTGCATGTTGTCAAAACCTGAAATAAGCTGGGCCAGTTCTGGTTCAACTTTTTTTCCGTACAGAAACCAAATGGCAAAAATGTTTAGTCAAGGACCTACAACCATTCATATGCAAACGATTTAACCATAAACATTTCAATAACAACGTCTACAATTTGCTGGCAGGTCTTCTAATCGAAATCATGAAAAATCGACTAATATTTCAGTCACTTCTGGCCAGACGCAAAAGGTGATAGGCATGACCCGTTCAAATAAACGACAGGAGTGGGACGTGACGTCATTTAACAATAGCTCACGACGCAAGCCCCTTTTTCTCCCCGACTGTATTTATATTATATGCATAAGCAGTTAAAAAAGAATCCGTGTTTTTGCTAAAAGCAGACAACTTTAAACCAAACAACAATAGGTTGTTAATTTCGAAGCCCAATCGAAATTGGCAGCCTGATATGAATGAAAGGCTCATGCAGATTGCAGAGCAGAGTTGGATTGGATTGTTCCTCATTTGACGCTGAACAGATTTCATCAATGTGTGGATTTCTAAACCAGGCATACTCCACAGTCTTCTCCAACTTAATCATAGGGGGTTTTAACATGTCTTTTATTGACTGGACGTATTATTCATCCAGCAACGTGGACCAGTGGATCTTTCTCAACTGTGTCACTGACCTGGGTTTGAGACAATTGGTAACAAAGCCTACCAGGGGCGGAAACATATTTGAACTGATCCTGACAGACAGCGATCGTCTGGTTTACGCTGTGGATGTCGTCCCACACTTCAGTACTAGCGATCATGAAACGGTCGTGTTCTCATTGCACTACACAGCATCTGCTGTTAATGAAGCCAAAATTAAATACTATAAAAAAATAAATTTTAAACTTTAAAAAGTAAATTAAATAATGTAAATTGGCATGCGCTTCTTGAGTGTCACCATTTGGTGGAGGACAAATGGAATCTCTTCATGTCTGAACTCACATCATAACTAAAAGTGCAACTGTTTACCTGACCAGTGGCAGGATGGGTAAAAAGGAAACTTCTCCCATGATTAGAAAAATGGCATTGAAAAAAAAAAAATGGTGGAAAAGGTTAAAAAACTGCAAAATAAGACTTTGTATAACAATTGCCGTAAAACGTTAAAGAATGCCTGTAAAAAGCATCTTATTGACTCTGAACGGAACATTTTGCAAGAGGGAAATATGGGCGCACTGTTCAGATATGTGAAAAGGTGCACAAAGCCCGATTGGAGGCTACCGCCCTTGCGCTTTGAAAATAAACTTTTAACTGGTGATTTGGATAAGGGTAATATTTTAAATACTGTTTTCCAAAATAATTTTGTTACCGACAAAGCTACATACCAAAATGAAAGCCGCGAACATGTAAACTGCCCATTGAATGCAGAATTGCCATCTATTGGACACTTACATTTCAACTCGGATACAATCGAATCTAAACTTAAAAATCTTAAAAATAGTACTGCCATTTGTCCTAACGGTTTTTCGGCAAAAAATCTATAAATCTTTAGGATCAGAACTCTCGACACCACTTTACCTTATTATGAAATCATCATTTAATACATGCAAATTACCTAAATGTTGGAAAATGGCTAGGGTTATACCGATTTTTAAAAAAGGAAACGCAGCTGACCCATTAAATTACCCCTCTATTTCACTAACCTGTGTCCCATGCAGAATATTTGAACGTCTTATCCGTGATCATATTCTTGAATTTCTTTACAAATATGTTAAAGTACCTCATGACCAATACGGATTCTTACCTGGTAGATCGACCACATTGCAGCTTCTAAACTGTCTGAGTGACTGGGCCAGGTCCATGTCCATTGAAAAGGGTACTCCAGATGACGTGATTTATATTGACTTCTCTAAAGCATTCGACTCTGTTGTTCATTCCAAATTACTAATGAAACTGATAAATCATGGTATTGCTAGTCCTATTCATGGTTGGATTGCTGACTTCTTAGCAGAAAGAACCCAATCTGTCTGCATTGGCTCCTCAAGGTCTCATGAAGTCCTAGTGACCAGTGGTGTTCCCCAGGGCTCTGTATTGGGCCCTCTCCTTTTCCTCCTCTTTATTTCTGATCTAAAGTTTTCTGAGGATGACATTAGTCTTCCTAAATTTGCGAATGACATCAAAATTTATAATACACAACGAATTCAGTTGGACCGAAACCCTATCCAGTCAACGTGAAATTCATTGTGGGACTGGCCATCAAAATGGCAACTATCGATCAATACACTAAAATGTTTTACCCTTCCATTGGGACGGATTGATAGGACGGCCTCCTATTTTCTAAATGACGAAATATTAGTTTGTCTTCAAAATGCAATGGATCTTGGGGTTCATCTGACATCAAACTTGAAGTTCTCTTCTAATTGTAGTTTAATTACAGCCAGGGCAAGGCGTGTTAGCAGCATGATCTGGCGCTGCTTCTTATCTGGTGATCGTTCTACCTTAATTCGTGCTTTTGCGGTGTATGTAAGGCCAATTGTTGAATACAGGAGTGAAGTCTGGTCTCCACATCTGATTAAGGGTATTGCTTTGTTGGAATCTGTTCAGCGATCTTTTACCAACAAACAGCGTCTGACCATTCTGGGTCTTGAATCGTTTGAACTGAGATGTCTCAAAGCGGACCTTTGCCTGACTTTCACAATCCTGCGTGGTTTTGTGGACTTCGATGCAAACAAGTTGTTTTCGGTTAGAGGAAACAGCCACACTAGGGGTCACTATTTAAAGTTGACTGTTGGGGAGGTGAGGCGTGACTGCACAAAATATTTCATTTCTAGTCGCGTCGTCAGACCATGGAATGACTTGCCATCCGAGCTAGTGGAATCGTCGAGTCTTAAAAACTTTAGAGCCGGGCTGAAAAAGGTTAACTTTACAAAATTTCTTAGATGTTTTTAGATGTTTTAATCTTTTTATTGTGTAAATTTGTTTTTTATTGTATAATTCTTGTATCTGTATGACCCTGTGCACTGTGCATAGCTCGTATATGTTTTTGTTTCTTTACTTTTGGGGGCAGGTGTTAGTGGATGTTCAAATCATCCCTTCCTGTTTTATCCCTTTTGCCGACTATCGCCAATAAATTTGCTTATTATTATTATTATTATAAAGTGGACGGAAACAATCACTACAAGCGCGAGCATTGATAGCTCGCTAACTTGCTACACAGTGGTGCACAGTGGTGCGTTGTAACTTGTGGTGCACAGTACCTCATTTGTTTCAAAGTTGACGGGAACAATCAAGATGATTAACTTAAGCAGTAATAGGATTTTTCAGCATTGAATCGAACACAGGTATGCGAGGGGAAGAGGAGAAAGGGGCTGGGGGAAACCATTTTTAATAATGAAGGACTCTACTGTCGGATCAAGTGTGTGCCTCGTAATGGCCTATGTCTGTTGGTTATTTTAAATAGGACGGAAAGCTAAAGGGCTCGTGAAGGGTTAAATAAATACGGATGCAAACCTATTTACGCTGCCTTTTGGACTTAAATGTCAGAATGTAGGGAATTGAACCCACTACCTTTGAAACCAAATGCTGAGGAGGTCCTCTGTATTTATTTAACCCTTCTCGAGCCCATTTGGCTTTCTTCCTGTTTAATCCATAATTGCATGCTTATTGTGTGTTCCTTTCGGTTTCACTGGTGTGTGGCACGCAAGCAAGCAAGCCTCCAGTGGGACTGGAAACGCGTAAGTTTATATAAATTGTGCATGTTATGTGCTGCCTATGAACGTTTCCTTAAAAAAAAAACCTCCTGATCACTTGGTTTCAAAATTCGTGAGTTCAATTCCCCGTTCAGACAGTTTGACATTTAAGTCCAAAAGGGAACGTAAAGAGGTTTGCATCCGTATTTATGTTAGATATTTTCAGAGGCAGGGAACATTCGCATGTGATCTATGGTTCCTGCATCACTGGCAAGTCTGGACATCACATTTTGATTGGAATATTTCATTTCACAATCCACGACTTCACTTTCACCATTTTCTGAAGTCCTTGGCCCATGTAAACTGTCTGCTTCCGAACTTGGAGCTTTTAATGTAGCAAACAAATCACCACTCTTTTTCTTTATATGTCTTCTACAGCACGTGGCATAAAGAATTGATCGAGTTTTGGGAGTTTCTTTACGCGGAAGCAAATTGTCCAAGACAAAAATCTTGCCAAATAACCCTCTCAGTTTAGGTATATAGTTTAGCAACTCGGCTCATTAAATGCCGGCGGTCTGGCACCTGTCTTTCACGCACTCGCTACACCACAGGAAATCCCTAGTTGAGTCCTGTATCTTGTACTCTGGCCTGCTGGTTGTCTTGACAACGTGGCAAAATGAAAGATGGAAGCAAGAGACGAAGAGCGATTGCATTACGCCAGACTGTAGCTGGAGCAATCTTTTAAGGAATTTCAAATCTACGTTTGAAAAAAAATGAAGGGGTTTAGTAAATACGTAGGCCGTATTTACATAAATAATAAATAAATAAATGTTTAACCACTTAAGGTGGTAAGGCAAATGGAAGGGTAGGGGAACCACTAACACCAAGCCTAAAAAAAAATAAGATACTGTGTAGAAAGAAGTAAACAGGAAAAAGGTATGTAGAATGGCCTAGACCCAACGTGCAAAGAAACCTGTCCGTGACCAAATTCAATACTCACTCTAGAGAAACCAAGAGAGAGAGGCAAAGTTTTCAAGCAACGTTTAAAACCTGCAACAGTAGACACTAGACACGGATACAGCCTCCTCAGTCAAAGAATTCCACGCAGGCACAACCCGGAGGGCGAAAAAATATCGCCTACAATCAAGTCTGGAAACCAAATGGAGTATCTTGAGTGAATGTACCCTGGTGGAAGAGGAAAGGCTGAGCTCGAAAAAGGGTAGATCGACCGCGAGAAGACCCTTTAGAATTTTAAAGGTTAATATTAAAGATGCCCAAAGTCGGCGTAATTCCAAAGGCTCTAAAGCGAGCTTACGCAGCCAGTCTGCAGCTGACAAATTAACAGACTCACAAGTTACAGCTGGTGGAACAATCTGCGAAGTGGGTAAGAGGAAACCGTCATCGACGATACCATTTGAAACAAATATCTAGTTTTAGTTACATACCTAGTTTTTACTCCCAATGCATCCATTCATTGCCGCCCCCCCTCCGCAGCTGCTGTGGGGGGGGGGGGACTGCGGCGGCGGTAGTTACGCTACTGGAAGTGACTATCCTTTTCAAGAGTAGATTATGAAAAGAGAAAGACCTAGAATCAGTTACAATAGCGGTGTAAAATGTTATGTTGTTCATAATGACAGAAGACCAACTACTAGTTTGTATGTTCAAATATTCAAATATTAATAGGAAAACGTATGGCTCGAAGGTTAGGCTTTGAACCAAATCAATTACCGCTTTATCCTTACCGCAATGATGGAAGTCTCGCTACAATGGAAGGTGCTGTATTTGTTCTCGATAAAAGCATCTCTTATAAAACACGGGCTGAATTAACTTATAGCTCTTAATCTATCACTTCATGATAACAACAGTCTTCCAGATTATATTTGCGTCGATTGCAATATAATAACTCTTGAGACCTGTTGGTAACAGTTATTCTCAATTGTTAAGAATAGCTAATGTTCTAGGAGTGTTGGTTCTGAGTTAATCCGTTATATTCACTTCATATTATTATTCACCATTACAACAGAATGTACAAACAATAGAAATTAAATTTTGTGATACTTACGGTGATGTAATACCGTTCTCCTCTCAAGGATATACCATTGTCACTTTACACATCAAACGGAAAAGGTCGTGAACAAAACAATGGCTTCCTGCTTTCCTTATACCGCTCACTATCGTCTACAGGCTGGTGGTTTAAACATGCATTCAGGTGCAAGATATCAATCTGGACACTGGTTAGCAAATATTTTCGCTAGTATATCTAAATATGCAATGTCTTTTGTTCCGTCAGTCGGTAGCTATTTACAACGGAATGCTTTAGGTACTCGAAGCAATATTGCACAAGATTTAATCGCTGGTAAAAATTTTAAACAGAGTGCAAGGAATAGATTACAAGAGGCTGGTGACCAAACATGAAACGATGTCAGCTCTTAAGTTCGCACAATCTGGTAGTGGACGCAAAAGAAGATGCAAGTCTCCTAAGAGGTATACTAAGAGACGTCAAACAGTGAAAGTAACGGAAAAGCAACAAAAGAGGAAAACAATTCAAAATAGCATTTTTTTTAATGTCTTTTATTCATCCCATGTCTTGTGAGTGTTTGAAATCAGAATTGGATATATTTGAAGTCCACCAACACAAGTGTCTGTAGAACGTAATCAGTATGTGGAATATCATCCTATTGCAATGCCTAGTTCAACTGTAGAATTTCAGATTGATGGAAGAGCATACTATCCGGACTTGGCACAAACCTGTATTTATTTAAAAGTGAAAGTAGTGAACGAAAGTGGAGAAGCTGTCACCGAGGCAACGAGCGCTTTCACATCGCCTATTAACCTATTTCTTTAATCTCTTTTTTCATAAGTATAAGTTAACGGTAAGCTGATTCCTGGCAGTAGTGACACCTATCGTTACAGAGCGTATCTACAAACTCTACTCAGTTCCTCTGCTAAAGAATATCAATTTGGGAGCTGCTATGTGGAATACTGACACTAACACGAAAAATGTTATGTCAAGTTCTAAATGTGTAGAGTTGATGGGATGACTTCACACTGAAGCATACAACTTGTAGAAACTTTTATTGAGCATTGTTAATGTTAAATTTCGTTTCGTTTTATCAAAACCGGAATTTTTTCTCAAGTTATCCAACGCCGCTGTGAATATTTTAAAACTAAAAATAAAAATTGAAGGGGCTGCATTTTTTGTAAAAAGAAGTTAGACCTTGTCCATCCATTGTAGCATCTCACATGACATCACTACAGGAAAATAGTGCAAAATACTCTTAGTTCGCAGCGACATTAAGATCCAAACTATCTATAGTGGAACTACATCAGCATTTATTGACACAATTTTTCAAGGACAGATACCGTCTTTTGTTTTGATTTGTTTTGTCGGCAATGAAATGTATTCAGATATTTACAAAAAAAGATCCGTGAACATTTGAAAATTACGGTTTGAACTATCTATTACTCACTGTAGATGAAGAACAAGTAGAAAAACCTCTACAACCTGACTTTAGTTCCATGACATACATACACCCAAGCGTACATGAAGTTATTTTGTGGATTAGACACTTCATTTCAAAATGTTGGCAATCGTATCAAAATTACAGATTTTGCTACAAAACATTGTATGTTTGCGTACAATCTCACTCTAGATGATTGTGCTGGGAATTCAAGCTCCCACATTTCGCTTAACAGACAAGGAGTTGTCATAATCGAATTTAGATTTAACACCGCTCTTGCAAAAGCACCCAACTTTTTGATATATTATGAGATACCGAAGATTTTAGAAGTTACTTTTGATCATGAAGTTTTACAGGAAGGATGGACATAAAACAGATCAAAACACTCTTGCGAAGTAGATGTCCAAATTTCCTGGGACATTTCCAGTCAATCACTTACCCGTCGTAATTATTAAAAAAAAACAATCATTTCTCATCGTCAGCCATGACACTTGCAGTTCATCGGTGTATCATTGGTCTGTCATTGGATTAAACAAATCGATGAAGACTTCGGATTTTTTTTACTCTTTTGGCTTCAGCTTAGAAAATAGTTATCACACTCTACAGTATTTGAGTGATTGGAATGGAAAGAAGATTTGGCTCAACAACTTTCAACTTCAATCTGCAACATCTTCAACCTATGGTCATTGTTGTATATTTTACATAATTATGAGAACTAAGGGGGTTTAGTCCCAATAACATTGTTACCAAATTAAAGAAAACAGTTTGTCGTGAACAGTATGTCTACAATTGTGTATAACAATTGTGTTATACATTTTTGTTCCATTCTTTTAATATTAAAAAAAATCTTTTTAGAATGCCTCACTGTTTGATAAAGTTATGTCTATTGGGAAGCGATGAGGAAGGAATTAACATTATGAAGAGAAGATTGTTCTGTGATATGTTACAAATGATAAAACTGAAAATGCTTTGTATAGGTACTGAAATCCTATCACCAGGACATTTACTCCGAATTTTAATCGATTGAAAAATGGAACTGATCAACCTTTTATTGAGGGATTGAAAGCTTGAATTCAAGCTGTTGATTCATCCGACAAAAAGTTAGATATGGAGTTCATAACTTGTACTCAACCTGGAGTGGTTAAGATATGTATAACGTCGATTGATCCTTTCGCTTTAATTCATGGTTGTAACATATTTAACCTCTCGTTCGGTATGTGATTCACGCAATTCTGTGGAAATCATCTGCCATATAGTAACCTTGACTCGTTTCTTCTGGAAAATTTTGAATTATGCGACAGAATTCAAACTTATTACAACACTTATCAGATATCACGAAAAATAACTCTAAATAGGATAGAGAATGAAATGTTTGGTTGTTAAAAGAACCAACACCCTTGTGGAGTGCAGTTGCAACAAATGCTCTGCAAGATAGAAAAATCAAAGGGCTTTTATATTTATGGGCCGACAGGAATTGGTAAACCGTTACTCGCTGAACTGATAATTGCCCGACATTTGTGAATTTGGTTACGTCATGACCACACCGTCTCTTGCAGGTTGAAGACATGAAGATTCATACGTATACATTCCAGACTGTTCTTCAGAATTCCTTACATCTTGCATTTTATCCTTCTGTCGTTTTTGGTAGACAATCGAGCCTTTGATATAAAAACAGAAGGTTTTATTTAAAAGCAAGGTGATAATTGTGAGTAGATGTCCACCTCCAGAAGATGTAGCTTTCCTAAGATGTTTTGTCGTCATCAAAGCGGACACACCTCTATTATCTTCACATCGCACAAATAAAAGTACACTGCAGTACAGGATACAAAGTGCGTATTTTAATTTATTGGTTTTTCTTGTTCTAGTTTGTAACTTCAATTTCATAACATGATTTTTTTCTTAATACAGATACTGCAAGATTGTCTAAGAGCAACGTCCCCTCAATCTGATGAAGAGTCATTGCCTCTTCAATCTATGTGCAGTAGTCTTGATGCCCTGAACATGTGAATATGTGTATTTGTGAGGAGTGTGGAGCCAATTTTATTTACAGTTGGTCTTGTGAGACATATTCGCAGTTGTCATCCTGCCGATAGTGATACAAACTGCGTTCGTCAGTTTGAAAATTGTCGTACACTTCTACTTCATCAACAACGTGCTCATGTTACGAGACCCAGAGCTGAAACTTTAAATGATTTAAAGATCAACATTTAAGGGTATTCTGACAGAGGTCTATCCGCTATACATTAGTGAGAGGAATGGAGTAGAAATAATAAGACTGTTATTGTTAGAAGACAATCACTATTGTTTTATTAAGAACTTTAATCGATTGATATTGGACAAAGTTTTCAGCAGGTATACTAAGCATACTGTTTATGTCAGCAACACGAAAGAACTAAGTTATAGGAACACGAAATGTATTGCAAAGACCACAAAGAATTGTTATGTCAGAATCTGGTGAAAACTTTATGGAGTTTAACAATTTTGCAAACCAGTTGGCTGTTCCATTTGTGATATACGCAGATTTTGAGTCAGTATTAACTCCTATACTAGGTTGTAAACATAGCGATCAAAATTATTTTTACATTTACGAGTATTACTTATATGAATCTTGTGGTTATTGTTACGTTATGATTGATTGTTTAGGAGAGGTAATATCTAGCAAACTGTATAGAAGTTCTGATTGTGTTTCACTCTTTCACTTAGCTATCAAAGCTGAGTATGTAAACATGAGAGTTTTGTTAAAGCATCCAAAACCTTTACTAATGATATATTTTGATAACACTCACTTTCAAAACAATAACATATGTCACATTTGTGAAGAAATGATTGCCATTAAAGGTTCGTGCCATTAAAGGATCATAACTATACAGGTTTATAGAGGTCCAGCTCACTCGCATTGTAATATAGAATATAAATTTAAGAAAACAAAGCATATGTTTTTTCATAACTTAACACAATATGAAAGGTCTTATCATAGAAGGTCTTTTAACCTTTGGTACACCAAGTGTAAGTGTGATTCCAGAAAATGTACGGTTGAAGTCTTAGTAAATTGTTACCTTTTGCTGATTTTATGTGGTTGACACAAGAACCAATTCCTAATTTAGATATCCTTGCTATAGAAGATGATGCTGCAACATGATTTATTTTAGAGGTGGATCTTGAATATCCTTCACATATGGATGAAAGTTCATTCCAATTATCCATTGTGTCCAGAATCAATCGTCATCTGCTATGAATAGTTGTCATCTTATTATCCAGATTTACATAGGATTCTTTACCTTTCGGACAGTTCTAGAAAACTTGCTCCAAATTTACTTTCCAAATCAAAATAAGTTGTTCATTATAGAGCCATGACGTATTGTCTTTCACAAGATTTAATAATGACACAAATTTATTGTGTTTTATCATTTATGCAGAAAACCTGCTTAAATTAAATACATCAAAACGTCAACATTCTACTAATGCTTTTCACAAAGATTTTTACAAGACCATGATGAATTCGCTTTTTTCTAAGATGGTTGAACACTCAGTTGAGAAAGTATGTTAGCGTTAAAATGGCAACAACTGAGACTAAAGCGAGAAAGTTGACTTTAAAACCAAACATGGAAAGTTTTGTAGTCTTTGATGAAAATGATATTTTTAAAGTGAGGAAAATCAAGTTAGTCCTAAATTGTCCCGTTTATGTCTGATTCACGGTTTTTGATCTGAGCAAGTATTTAATGTTTGATTTTTACTATGGTCATGTTAAAGCTACATTGAAACAAAGCTACATTGTTATTCACAGACACTGATCCTTTATGTTATGAAGTTTTTACGAATAATATATATGCAGACATCTTGTTACATCTAGATAGATACGATACAAAAGATTATCCTACAGATCATGTTTTGTACTTACTTCTGAACAAGAAAGTGCCATGTGTTTTTAAAGATGAGACGTGTTCTCTTCCTATTCTCGATTTTTGCAGACCCAAAACTAAAATGCATTCTTTGATTTGTCTTCATGTCAATAAACTTGTTGGGAAAGGTATACAAAAACGTGTATTGAAACAAGATGTAACTCACAATCATTATGCTGATGTATTACACAATCAAAATGTATATTGTTTTAAGATGAATTTTCTTAACAGTAAAACTCATCAAATAGTGACCGAAAAACAAGACAAACTGTGTTTAACCACTTATGATAATATACGCTGTGTATTAAGGTGCATCTACACGGGGTGCTTGATGGATGATGTGTGGCGCTTGCACTTTGGTGCTCTTTCATAGCGTGCCGTGTAGTAACACTGACAGCAAAATAAGCCCCACCCATTTTAAAGCAAGTCTGTAACGTGCGTTTGAGAGCAGTTTGAGGCGGCACGAACGCGTTCCGTGAAGTAACATCGCAACACCATAAAACTCGACGCGCACACGCTTCCCCCCTGTTGAAGCATGGCACGTAGAAATAGAAATCAGTCTGTTTTTCAGCAGCCTGCCGCCATAACGCTGCAACCTGATAGGATATTGTGAATCACGTGGTAGTTCTTATTATACAAAGATGGCGCCTAAACGCTTACCAGACAAGAAAACTTTGGCGTAAATATTGATAGCAATGTGAACTGAATCTAATCTCTTGTTTTATTCATTAAAAATAATTGCTAAGGTAATTTTTTTAATGAAGATGCTTGTGTGGACTTAGAGTGTTTTAACACAAGAATATGTTTACAAAAACAGTAGCATCAACACAGAATTATAGTAATGGAATAATCTTTAAGACTTTTTTTTTGCAAAAATGCGGTTGTTAATTTGCGTGCTTTGTCATTTTTTGTATTTGTCCAATTTTGTTAATTTGCAAAACCTTTTTTGGTATTTTCTGTTTGATAAGTTTCAGGGGCGGCGTTAGGTCTGAATTTCCACCAGGGCACTACTGGCTGGGCATGCCTGTAGTACCCCGGGCATAGATCTAGGAATATACAGTAGGGGGAGTGAAAGGGGGGGGGGGGCCCCACACCCCCATTTCCAACCCCCTCTTCCCGCCCCCCCCCCCTATTTGTAGTCGTCCAACTGACAGCGGTTCATTTTCTCGACTTTGACTTTTGAATGGGAGGGGATGGGGACCGCATTACCCTTCCCCTCTTATTCTCGAACCTGATGCTATTAAATGCTACAAAGCATAATATTTTTAAATACTTTTTAATATTTTTTTATGTGTTCCTATAAGCTAGGCGTGTCTCTAAATTATATGAGGTAATTTTAAGACCTTCCCGTTATGTATGAAGTACCTAATATATAATTCATGGAACATTAGAGACTTTTAAAGGGGGAAGGTGAGATCTCTCCCCCCATTGGCTGGTAGATCCGACACTGATCCCAGGTACTAAGAAGACAGTGATAAAGCCCCATTCATAGTTTAAATTAGCAGTTTTATCAATCGGCAATGCCAATTATCTGACATTACTACTGTATCCTGCTAGACCTAATCATGTCACAAAAATCCTAATCAATAAAGTGTCACACGCTGTTAGCAAGGGCAACCAAGTGGCGTCAAATGATGACGTTGCATCTACGTTTAGATCACGTGACCACAAAACTTCTATTTCGAGCAGCAAAGACCGAGTGTTGAAAACGCTTGCTGCTAGTGCAAATGCACGACGCATCACAGCGCTTGTGGACGGAAATATACGGTGTCGCACGGTAAATGGTTCCCGGGTAGATGCTCCTTTAAGCGATGGTATTAATAGCTTACATATGGTCATTATTCCATACCTGATGATAAATTGTAGATAGATCTGATAACGTTGTGTTATTGTTTTCAATTTGTTGTGAAACTTGTTACAACTTGTCATTTTGTTTTATAGATTGTTGTATTTATGACGATTAATTTCCGTGATTTTTTTTCACAACATGTAATAAAACATTTGAAAAGAAAAAAAAAGACTATGTATTTTTATGTTTCATTCTGTCTGTCTAAGATATTTTTAGGTTAATAATCTAGAGTTAATACATCCTCCCACTCGAGGTCATGTCATTCAATTAGTTCCAATTCCTACTGCTCAGAGAGGCGTTCCAAGCGCTGGTCACGCGACTAATCAGAGAGCGTTAAGTTACTACGCATTACTTAAAACTAATACCAAATCCCGCTCAATGTCGTCGCGTTCGGTTAGTTCCAATTCCCACCGCTCAGACGGTGTTGGTCACGTGATCATCTCATGACCAATTGGAGAACGATAAACTAATACACATTATGTACAACCGGATGTTACTAGTTACGTGTTACGTGTTACATGTTCTAGTTACTACCTTCAAAGGAGGAACACTCCACTCAAAACTTAATAAAAAAAGGTCCTAGTCACTATCTATACAAATGTTTAGTCTAGTACACAAACATCGTTCGTCGTTTCATCTACAACGTCATAGATGAGGCGATAAGACTTTGTTATGGGTGTAGCCAAGGTGTAAACCTAACTACTTATTCAGCTGCTTACTTTAATTTTAAGCTATTACCTACAACTTTAGGGCTAAAAATGTTAATGTTTGTAATTCTATTTTCAGTTACTCACTGGGAAAATAGCCGAAAATCCGATCGAGTTTATTGCTCCATACGAAATTTCGGGACGAGGTATTTGTTCAGATAGAGGCCGCTTATCAAAACCTAAGTCCTGCACATTAATGGGCATCCAATTATGCGAAGTCTTTGACAAGCGGCGCACAAATTCTCCACTCTACCAGTGTTTTGATATAGTTGATCCCAGCCCATTTGGGAACGGCTGCTCATGGGACCCTAACTGTGGCCATGGTAATGCATGTGATGCTGTCATCGCCTACGCAGTAGCTTGCAAAGCCAACAAGGTTCATGTCAGAATTCCCAAAGAATGTGGTAAGTGAATAATAAAGAATGACAGTTATCCCCCAAAGCAACCAAACTATCAATGCATCCTAAGGGGTGGGGAGGGGGGGGGGCGTACATACAGGCTAAAACGTATTAAAGTGGCACATCATTTACGAGTTTCTTTGATTACTTTTTTTTCTTCATCTTTCACTTGACAGTAAAAAAATGTTGGCACATAGCTTCCTGACTAACTCTATTTGTCGGAAATGATCAGGAAGATTGTATTTTTTATATGGTCAATCTTGCACCAACACCTGGGGGTGAGAACCAGGAATAAGTCTTTCTGTTGCTGTCAAAAATATACACTACTTTTAAATTTAGCATTCTTGTTCTCGAATGCATTTTTCCCTACAGTTACAAATTGTCCAATTGTAGCCAGTGCACTCACTAACCCCAGTGCACATGCGCGTCCCCAAGCAATCTTCATCTTCGGTGTCGTCATGTGAAACAGGCCCTTCTCCCGCCAAAAGCTGCCCTTCACCTGTTAGAGGACTCCCTTCTCCCGGTCTTTTGGCTCCGTTGGTCTGGATGGAACGGCCATCGATATGGCAAACACTTCTCCAGTCTCGTGTGGACAAGAGAACATGATAAGAACAAACCTGTTGAAAATTAAATATTGATGTTTTATTACATCGTGGTTTTCATGCATCAGGCACGTGTGCTTTGATTTTTACTCTCACTTTTGTGTAGAATGAGGATGTCGAGTCAGTCTAGTATTCAGTGAAGTTTGAGCATCAAATTTTGGCGAAAACATCGGAGCACGAAATGCGGTCAGCCGTAATAATAAGACAATAATACAATAACTTTGTTACAATGCAATTGTTACATTGTACGCTCGAAACAGTTTTATGAAAAGCAACTTATGTGAGCTTCCAATTATCATTTCCATTATCACATCATTCAACACTTCATTTCCCCAACTGCAATTTGGTATTTACAATGTTTAATTCAATTTTCTTGTTCAGTCTTATTTCGAATATACATTACTGTACACTTAACACATTCATTACATTTAATATACACTTAATTACGGTACCTATATTTAATTCGCTCTTCACTTCAAGTTTTAATCCATTTGTTTATATACCATGGTATAAATATATCATGGTTCTTCATTTGCGTTGAAAATATTTCATTTATTAGGTTGAATTTCAATTCGTTTATCGATAGTTCAATAATATTTCTGCTATTATATAAAAGATATCTGAAACATACCAATTTTTGTTTCGTTTTCCATACACATTGTTATATTGTTATAATAATAATAATAATTATAATAATAATAACTAATTTCTTTTTAAAGTAAAATATCTTAACAACAACAAATTGTCACTAATACACATTAGTCCATAATTTAATCGAAGTAACCCATATAAGACCTACTTAAAATGTACTGAACATTTTGTAACTTTACATTCAAATATTAATATCCAAAATTTTATCTCAGTTCTCGTATTTTCATTCACTGCTATTTTTTAAGTTAAGCATTATGATTGTTAAAATCAACTATGTAGCAACGGGTAGTTACAGTGCAGGATTTTCGGGACAATTATTCTTCCATTTAATTACCAAAGAAACTGGTAGTTTTCAGTCAGAATATATTTCACACATATTTATTAGAATTATTTGTTTTAACAAGGCATACAATTGAGTTTTGACGATCACCATTACTCAGCCAAGCAATACATACATTACTTTATTCTCTTTACTCACAGGGCAGAACACTTTTATGATTTCTGCCCAGTACTCCATATCGAAGTTTGACCCTCCCCACCCCTAACAATTTTAAAGTAGGAAGTTCATCTTTAAACGCTTGAATTTTCTGCACCAAAACTTCTTTTCACGAAATGTCAATCAAATCAGAACGAAATTTACTTTATGAAAATGCTTTACATGATCAGCAATTTTTGCATTATACCGCTGATTTGGCTTTAACTGTTGCTAACAGGTTTTGAATTGTTGTTCAGTTTTTGTGAGAAGAGTTTAGCCAAGTACAATTATTAATTTTTAACTGAAGTTTTATCTGTAAATTTTTTAGCCAAGTATTTTTTCTTACATTTCCTTTTTTTTATGTTTTATTTTTTTGTCTGTAATTGTTTGGCGATTTTATACTGATTTGATCTTGGTAAATATTGTTAAGTGTTGTTTTTCCTTTATCAATGACCATTCTTAGTAGTTTGCAACAGTTCCGAAAATCATTCTAATTCATGTAGATTGGTGTTTGTCTCACAGAAATGATAGTTACAGAACAAAATGAAATTCTGCGATAACTAAATTTCTGTTTCTTACGATTATTTTTTTGAATGTAACTATGAAGATTGAGCACTGAAGCTTGCAAATGTTTATCATCTCGCACAAAAGTGGAAACAATTCTTTCACTGCAATGGTTGCTACACTCAACATCAACAAAAAGAAATTTCATTGTTCGTATTTAACATGCAAAAGCTCCGGCTATCACTTATAAAGGCTTTACCTGACCTAGACATAATTATGCAGCACTGCAAAAGATTAAACGTGTTGACACTGGGCATCACATTTTTGTCAAGTTATCGTCTATCATCACTAATAATCTTGTTTTGGTATTTAGTGAATTGTGCACAGCAATACTCAATTTACATAATTCATGCTAAGACACAACACGATTATGTTTTTTCTTTTCGTTTTTAGGTGCTTGTGAACATGGCCATTCTTGGACAGTGGAAGGGGAAAAATCAGCAGAGGTTGTTCTTGTAGTACAAGATCATGAGAAAAACTCTCAGCAAGGCAAACGTGTCAAAGGTACGTCATCATTTCTACTTTGGACTGTGCCATTAAGTATGGAGACTGTATCACTTATTGACTGAAGCAAGAGGATGTTACTAAGCAAATGCATAAATTCTTTTATCACATAATAAAAAATGGATTTGAATGTTACAAATTTGAATGTACACAATTATAAGAGATGGTTTATTAAAATTCATTAGAATAATTAATTGCAAGCAGTGAGTAATTTGTATTATGTGTAGTACGTAAAAAAAATAACTTACAACAAAACTGGCAACACTTAAAGCGCAATTACATCTATTTTGACATGCATGCTTTACTTTCGGATCATTTACACAATAACTAAACACAAGAACTGCGGTAAGAATATGTTACGCACGTCCAATACAACCATTTAATTATTGCATCACCAAAACACGACATAGAGGCCGCCATTGTTTTGCTGGAACGGGCAGAAATAAATGCCGACTAATGTCACTTTTCGATTTCGACTCGCAGCCGATTGAGATAGCTCTATTGGCTGTGAGAGATCGAGCGTCTGACGGCCTTAGCTGGCTGACAGTTGTAGTGGCCAGCTAAGGCCGTCGGACGCTTGAGCTCCTCACAGTCAACATAACTATCGCAATCGGCTGCGAGTCAATATCGAAAAGTGACATCTATCGGCATTAATTTCTGCGCGTTCCAGAAAAACAATGGCGGTCTCCGTATCGTGTTTTGGTGATGCAATACTTAAATTGTTGTATCGGACATACGTAACGTATTCTTACCGCAGTTCTTGTGTTTAGTTATTGTGTAAGTGATCCAATAGTAAAGCATTCATGTCAAAATGGATGGAATTGCCCTTTAATTTAAACCATACATTTATTTTAATATAGTAACATAAATAATTTAAGTCTCTTGTTATCCTAAGCATCTAACTGCATAAATACATAGTTAACAAGCGCTAGGAATTGAGAGAGATGATGATAGGAAGCTACTCAATAAGTGAAACACTCTGACAGTAATAGCCTACACTTTGGCACCAAAACGAAACTGATACCTAAATCTATTTAAAACTAATATCGAGATCTAAAAACTATACAACTAGTGGTTCTGTGAACAGTTAAATTTGCTTGTCAACTAAAACGTTCTTATAATTATTACCCTTGAACACCAAACAAACGGAGTAAAACAAAGTTCAATAAATTAAGCACAAAGATAGTGTTTTATGATTGTCACTTTACATAAAATATGTGTGTTTGCTTCACAGGACTTGAAGGTCTATTGGACACCTTGGACAAATCATTCAAAAAATCAGGCTATACATCCGTTCAATATGGACTTGTCACCTATCATCATAATGAACCTTACGCTCATACGCTGAAGGGGTGAGTTCCCTAACAATTACTGTGAATATTTGGTTTCAGTTTATATGAGCAACAACAAACAAACAACGACTAATCAGCACTTGTAATCCGTTATCTTTGGTTACAAAAACTTCTTAACTCAGGAATTAATTACCAGTAACAAGTCTCCTTATCCTTGGTAATTCTTTCTCATTCTCGATCACTTGATTCCCTGCACTGTGCTTCTTTCTTTTATTACTATGATAAGCAACTGAATCACACAATAAACATGTATAGTACCTGGTTACTTTTAGTAAGTGGTGCATATTAGTCAGTAAGGAGCGTCCATATATTGTGTAATGCATATTGTCTTTTTTATCCCCCTTCCTCTAGTGACAAGGTGTAACACCTGAAAAGACCCCTCCCCGGCCCCCATACCATAGCACTGTATATTTTTAGTATGCTTTTATCATGCATTACCTCTAGTTCCTGCATGAACTGAAGCGTACTTCGGATGACGAAGCGCATGCAAGTTTTAGTCAGAGTAAAATCCTTAAAGGCTGCAACTTCAGACTTTTTTTTTATGTGTCATTAATACTAATCTCAATAATAATTCCCAAATTAATAGACTAATAAGACATGAATAAACTGAAAAGAATACTTCCTGTTGTTGTATGTTACTTTCAGTGCTTTAACCATCTGGCCGCTAAAACTTAATTAAGTGTTCTCAAGAGCGCATGATTGGGTTTTGATTTCTTAGCAAGATAAAACGTTTTTTTTAAGCCGTAGTAAAAAATAAAATTTCCGATTGCGCATCAACGCTTTCACCAGCAAACACTTTCTGGAACCGATGACCATCTCGGCCCGAGCTTCGTTCACATAATCACCTCGAAATGAATCTAAGAGCCATTCAGAGGCGTGTCAGCAATTAAAAAGTAATGTTCGAAGGAAACTTTTTTCTATAATGTGCTACATTTGCACTCTTACGTTGCTGAAACTGGATATTGTACTCCAACATAATGTAAGCTACAGGAGTTATTTGTTTGGTAAAAAAAAATCGTCCACCCGGTTTTGAGTAAAGTTCATTAACAGTTTGTTACGTGACATACATTTTACCCCTTATCTCTCCCTCGTAACAATTCATAATACCAAGAAGACCTTTCCCTCCTCCAGCTTTTCATAATTTATAAACAATCTCGTACTAGAAATTAGGAAACTTTTGACAATGTATCACTGTATTATTAACATATGAATCCACTTATATTGTTTTTAACGTTTCCTGCAGTTTAGTGTGTTGGTAAACTACAGGAAACGTTAAAAACGGTATGAATACTGAATAGTTAAAAACATTGGGATACTGCATTGCTGAAAACTTTTCAGAATGATGTGCTGTATTTGAATGGATGCTTCCTTTAGGTGGTGATGGGTAAGGAGTTCTCAAATCTTACTCCAACTTTATTTTGTTTCCAAACTTTACATGGTGTTTTTTCGACCAGTCTTACGACTACTGCATTCAACTTTGCCAACCCGCTGCTATGTTGCCCACTTGAACAAGTTGGAGGTCTGCAAATGCAAACTCATCAGATGGTGTTCGTCTATACGCCATCTCTCCTACCCAGAACACCTACACTCCTTGAATATTCCGACTATCCACGGGAGTCTTTTTCGTGGCGATGTCGTTCTAGCCTACCAAATTTTTCACCGATTAGTTGATATTGATGCTAATTCTTTGCTCACCCTCCATTCCACCTTGACTCGTGGAAACAGCTTCAGGATTGTTGGCCGTACTGCTAGAACGAACAATGGTTTATCATAGAGAGTTATTTCCCATTGGAACTCACTTCCTGACTCAGCTGTCTGTGCACCATCCCTGGCTTCCTTTAAAACCAGGTTCGACTTGCTGTGAGTGTTCCTCAGTGGGTGGTTACTAGTCTCAGACTATGCCCATCAACATGTTCTGTTATGTTGTTAAGGGAAAAAAAAGGAATAAGTATTAACATCTGCGATTTTCATTTTTTAACGTATTTGTAATATGTGTTTTAGTAAATTGTTCGCACCTCTGAAAGACGTTTTCGATGGGCTGAAATCTGTGCGCTTCACATCTCATGACCATCATAGCTGTGCCTTGGATGCTTTACACCTGTCTGCACAGGCATATCCCTTCTCACCCAAGTCATCTCACATTGTGCTGCTGTCAACTAACAATGACATGGAGGTATGTGACTGTTTTATTAAATATAAACACAAAACATTTGTTCAATGTTATTTCGGCACTATACAGGGTGGTCCATAAACTACTGAAAAAATATAGGCCTAAAATAGGCCTATAATAGGCCTAAAGTAGCTTCAAAGTTCGTTCAGAATCCAGGAATCTGGGAATCAAGGACATTGTTTCCTTTTTTCCCATTTTGTTTCATTTAGAATCCATGCGACATGAGAGATCGGAAGAGATCCCTGCCCACAAGCTGTGAAGGCCTAGTATAAGCCTATTTTAGGCCTATATTATTCCAGTACTTTATGTACCACCCTGTACATTGTTGACCACTCACTTCGTCAGTAAAAGTGTCTCCATGCAAAGATAGAGGTATCTACTAGAGTGTGGAAAGTTTGTTCAAATTTGAAGAAAAAAATGTGCTAACGCAGGTGTCCAAAACTGTTGGAAACTCGTAAGTTGCTTTATCACCGTTATTTGGCTCCGAATAAAATATTGCCCCAAAGTGCAATTCCATTGCATCTGCTACAATAAGGTAAGTTAAAACTGTGCAACAAACAGTAAAACCTCAATTTTACATGACTGAGACTTGCAATTAGTACAAAACTTCATATCTGTGTACTCTAGTGAGTCATTGAACTGAGTTTAATGAGACATTATGCATATCCGATAATGTCTCAACATCAGCCTAGCTAGGCAGAAATATATAATGTACACAACAATGTACACAACACATTAATACAGTGGATTCATGATATTACCCTGTATACTTACAGTACAATTTATCAGCAGCAAAATTTGCTAATCGTAACAATCTTCTTCAGAAAATTCATTATCCCACATGAATTTAACAAATCGTGGCTAATGTCATGTCATTTCTAAATACCTTAAACTCTTGATTAAACCATCAAAAGTCACAATACGTTAATTGTTACAAAAGGCTGTAACCACTGAAGGGTATTAATGAATTTCAAAACACTCCCTTGACATCATTAAAACATTGTTCAGTTCACACATACCCACAGAAAACATATGTTGTCACACATTCGTCTTACAGTTGATAGCCCTGGAACAAATGGTAGCTGTTTAATCTCACAATTATGATGTACACTTACATCGAAGTCTGTAAAGTTAAATGATTTTTAGTTTTAGGACAGGACAAGTGTTGTAACTCTCAATACAATAACGTATCTAATGCAAAAGTAATTTCCTTTTTTACAGTCGATGGGAATCGTTGGCAACCATGATGTAGCAAAGGTTCATCATCAGCTCGAAGCCAATGGCATTACCCTGTATACATTTGCAGAGTATGATGACATACCTCGAAACAAGAAGGTGTATGGTGTCAGAGGTGATGGCTATATGTTCCCACAACCTAAGAAGGGAGATGGCTACATCCCCTACCCTTCAGTGAGTATTTTAATACTTTTCAATGTAGTAATCCACACAAAAATCGTAAATGTATTAATATCATATATTCACATTGGTATACGTGTACGTCTGGATTTTTGTCAGATTTGAAAGTTAGAAGGTATGGTGTTTTCAATGTTTTTTTAGGGAACTTTTTTGTGTTATCCTTTCAGATTACCATTAAAGTGGCACTATCACCGATTGAAATGCGAACGAAAATACCCTGGCGCCATCTAGCGGCAGTGATATTGTTAACCTTTATAGCTTGCTACTAGGTGCACGAGGACGAACAAAATTTTCACTCAATAATTAAGTATGTCGTGGTTTGTTTGTTTCGTTAAAAGAAATGCCGTTATGCATTCCTTTCCTTGGCGCAAGCAAGCGCTAGGTAGTACTACATAGTGCTAGATGTTGTCAGATTTCGTCTGCTTTCAATCGGTGATAGTGCCACTTTATTTAGGAATTCGGTGGAGGTGAGACTTATCTGGGATTGTTAACTTCACATCTTCACCTCCGTCCCGTATTGCATCATCTTGATAAATTTCATTTAGATTTAGAATGTTGCTGATAAAATTATTTCCCTTTAAAATAAAACTAAACCCTCCCATCTTAAATTTTCAGTATCGTTAATTAAGACACTAAAAAAACATGTGAAAGGTACGATCACCACTCATCCTTTATAGTTATTAAAGGAACGGTAGCGGCTTGGCCATTTTCATGAAATTTCCTCGATACACTACCAGATGGATAAATGATAAATGATTCATTCGTCGCGCAAAACAGTCACGACAGGACAGGGCAGGACCGACAAACGTTCACTTACGCCCACCCACAAATTTTAAAAGAATGATAAAACGACAGGAGACGGCTATTTAACTTTGACAGTTTTGCCTTAAAAGATGCAACACTGGTGGCCGTTACTGCATGATTCGGCAAAGAGTTCCAGGCCTTCACAACCCTAAACGAAAAAAACTGGCGCCGACATGTCGTGGAGTAACTCCTCTCCACCAGTTTCAACGAGTGTCCCCTAGTTACACTATCCTTTTAAGAAATCAACTAACAATTATTGAGAGGTCCACATGCCCGATTTCAGTGTTGAATGTGGGACTTACCTTATTTTTGTCTTTTATTCTCATGGCGGTCAGGATTTTAGAAAACTCGCGCCAAGTTCACACTACATTCAATCATGGATCGTGCATACTATAATGTAGTGTGATGGTATACAATTCCAGGATTTGACGGTGCCTGCGTGATGACGTAACAGCAAGAAGCCGTGACGTAAGGGTGCTCTGTCACAGCTTGTGGGAAGTCACGTGACCACAAGTTCACGTGTACCAAGGTCGAGTGAGGTATTAGTCTAAGGTGTAGGCCATGGAAGAAAGAAAAGAGCCATGGTGTAGCCTACTATCGTTCCACTCGAGCTTGGTCTAAGGTGGAACGACCGGACGAAGAAATGGCAAGATTTCTTCTTGATTGTTGACTTACTATTGAAACATAGGGACATATTATTAATTTTAGCGTTGTAGACTGCTCCTTCGTTGCATTATGTAATGAACCGGAAAAGGTAGTGAGAGAAAGGAGCGCGACTTGTTAGTTCAAATATATTTCTTATTTAGACCCACAAAACTGTAATCTTGTTTGTGAAAAAAATCTTTCCACCACCGACCGTTTTTGTTTCAATGTTACGGCAACAAAACTTTTTGTTAGGCGGATTTTATTTTTATCATTGAACAATAGGCCGTATAGACTAGGACAATTTTCAAAAATTCTAACTGTAAAAAATATTTTTAAGGAAAAGCAGGCAAAGAATATTTTCTGAATGTAATTGGCATGCTGATTCCGAATATCTTGTTTGCCACCCTTGATTTTGATGGTAGATGCTCCTAATTGCTCCTTATTTCGTGCGACCACACGAAATCCTTAATATCGATAACTTTTAAAAGAAAAAATATAAACTACATATCATGGTGCTAACCATTAGGTTTTTGAGGATGCTGCATCCAGATTTTTATTTGCATCTCTTAAATTTGATAAGTGATCTAATCTTTCCAAAAAAAAAATGGTCGGCCACACGAAATGCTTAATATCAATAACTTTTAAAAGAAAAAATATAAACTACATATCATGGTGCTAAACATTAGGTTTTTGAGAATGCTGCATCCAGATTTTTTATTTGCATCTCTTAAATTTGATAAGTGTCCTAATCTTTCAAAAACAAAATGGCGGCCACACAAAATATCAAATTTGGATGATATCAAAATATCAAATATCAAATGCAAATAAATGTTAATAACTACAAAGTAAGGTGAATAAAACAATGATTCGTGTCTGACAGTAGGTTTGTAATACAATTCATATCTTGAAGAGAAAAAAAAACAGTACAGAACATTGCATGACCTTGATGGAATGGCAGTTCAGGTGCAAAATAATATTATGTTTTTTAAATCATCTTTAAAAATATTAACAGAGGGTCATAAATCCGTAGTTATCCTTTTCTATCCTTATTATATTTACAAACAGTCATACCGTTTTTCTACTGAAGGACATTCACTCACTCCTAGCTGACATTATCTGCAGTGCAGATAACCATGCCTTTTCCTGCAGAACAATTAGCAGAACAACCACCCAAACATCCACAGGAGATAATGCCCTTGCAGAACTGTGGAATTGGTAGCAGCGATAGCAGGTTTGGTACGATACTGGCCTTCAACCATTTTCCATCCCATCGTAGCTGGTGTTAGTAACAAAGGTTTTTGTATGACTGACTGCCTCCACACCATGCCTTGATAGTGGGCTCGTTGTACAAGACACAGCAGACCATCAGTTGTAGGGGCAGTGCCTATAGTGTTTTGCCTTTGCTGAACAGCTTAACTTTGGCTTCATCACAGCTGCTTGCCTCTGGTACACTGTAAGACTTACACATGAATTTCTCTGCCTTCTTTGCTGTTTCTTATTTAAGTTCGCCTATACCAAGATGCTGTAGAAGGTCAATTTCAGTTTTAAATATTTCCCATGCTGTCTTCTTACTGAACCCTGCAGTATAGGAAAGAGTATCGTATCATGCTACAGAATGGAATGTGAGCAGAGTTTCTAATACAGAATCTGTAAATGAAAGCTTATGCCCGATTTCATGCACAGGAACATATTTTCTTTGTTTCGATGTTCTTGGTCTCAATCACAGCTTTGAACATCTGATCCTGTGAAATACTGCTACCAGAAGCACCAATACGTCTGTATCACGTGCTACAACAACAACGCTGTCATCGTCAGAATAGAGACAATGCAGTACAATACGTGAGTCCACCTCCTCGTGTTTGGCCTATTTATGGTTGGCCATAATGGTGATATGGTACTCGATGAGTTCACTCCTTCCAGAATGTGAAAAGATAATACTGAAGAAAACAACGTCATATGTGTCCTAAAGAGATTCAAGGTAATTGGTCAAGATGGTTCTCAGTTTCTCCAGAACATAGCCACAAAGGATTTAGCTACTGCCCGATATTAAAGATACTCTTCTGAATGCCTAGACACTGGGCTAATTACACCTGGATCATTTGTGAAGGAAAGGATCGTTCCTGAAGTTAGCCATGCACAATTGACGTTAAGTGATCCACTACAAAAGTTAAAAGCTATGACTTTTAAATCCCCGTTTGCAGTACAATGCTAGTTACTGGTAAGAAAACCATTTTGAAAGCAGATAGGAATATTCTCCAGCACCTCATAACTGTCAAAGGCTTCAGTGGACAAAACAATCGTAATTTCTGGTGGCTCTCATAGGGAGGATGATGTACAGACAAACAACCCTGATTTTTCAATTATAGGACTACAGGTAAACCGCAAGGAGGCAGACACACGCATTGTACTGTCTCCATTCTGATGCTGACAGCATAGATTTCGTAGAACCTTATACAGATGTATTGGTGCTACTGGTAGCATTATTACAGAAAATTTGATGTACGAAGTTGCGGTGAAAAGACGAAGCATCAAAACAAAGAAAATATGTTCTTGTGCATAAAATCAGACAAAAGATCTCCTTTACAGATCCTGTATTCGAAATTCTCCCCCAATTCCATAACTGCATGTGATAGTGTTTCCTATATTGCAGGGTTCAGTAAGAACACAGCATGGGGAAATATTTAAAACTTGTAACGACCTTCTAGAACGTCTCTGTATAGGCGAACTTAAACAAGAAACAGCAAAGAAGGCAGAGAAATTTATATGCATATCGTATGGCTTGCCAGAGGCAAGAAGCTGTGGTGAAGCCAGAGTTAAGCTGTTCAGAAAAGGCAAAACACTGGAGACACTGGTCCCCACAACTGATGCTTTGCGGTATCAAGTACAACGGGCCCACCATCAAGCCACTAAAGTTCCTCAATTTTGCAAGGGCATTTCTTGTGGATGTTTGGGTGGTTGTGTTTCTGCTAATTGTTCCTGCAGGAAAGGCTAGCTTATCTGCACTGCAGATAACGGCAACAAGGAGTGAGTGAATGTCCTTCAGTAGAAAAACGGTATGACTGTTTGTAAATATCATAAGGATGGAAAAGGCTAACTACTGATTTATTACCCTCTGTTAATATTTTTAAAGATGATCTTATGCCTTGTATATTAATATTATTTTGCACCTGAACTGCCATTCCACCAATGTCATACAATGCGCTCTACTTTTTTTCTTTAGGGCAAAAATTGTATAACAAACCTACTGTTAGACACGAATCATTGTTTTATTTACGTTCAGTTGTTTGCAAGGACATTCCCATCCAAATTTCATATTTTGTGTAGCCGCCATTTTGTTTTTGAAAACTTCGAACACTTATCAAATTTAGGAGTAGCAAATAAAACATTTGGATGCAGCACCTCCAAAACCCTAATGTTTGGTACCAAGATATGTATTTTATATTTTCTCTTTTAAAGGCTATAGAATGAAGCATTTTGTGTGGCCGCCATTTTGTTTTTGAAAGATTTTGATCATTTATCAAATTTCAGAGTAGCAAATAATAAATTTGGATGCAGCATCTTCAAAAAACCTAATGTTTGGCACCAGGTTATGTCGTTTATATTCTTTCTTTCAAAAGTTATTGATATGAAGCATTTCGTGTGGCCGCCATTTTGTTTTTAAGCAATTAGGAGCATCTACCATCAAAATCAAGGGTGGCAAACAAGAAATTCGGATTCAGCATGCCAATTACATTCAGAAAACATTGTTTGCCAGCTCTTCCTCAAAAATGCTTCCTAAACTTTTTACAGTCCTATTTCTCAAAATGTGTCCTACTCTAGTAGTTGTTTCTAGGGTGCCTCCCTGCCAAGCTCCTGCCTTCGTCCCAGTTTCTAGGGTGCCTCCCCCCCCCCCAAAAAAAAATACCCCACTGCGGTAAATTTTTTGACCTACCTGCTTCCACATTTTGAAAAGTGTCAATTTTACAGTTTTTATAACCCAATTTTTTGACGGAGGACTCGTCAGTTTAAGTGGTGGGGGGTGGGGGAATAACTGCACAACGTGAACTTCATACACTGACATTATTTTTTTTTATGCAAACAAGTAGCATCTCCTAAAAATATAAGTGTCTACCGCCAGCTTTTATTTCATTGCTGCTGCAACCAAACTTTTTTCTTTGGAATTTTTAACAGAGAGAGCAATAGAAATGGGCATTTTTTCACTTTAGTGAGTACAAAGATTAGTTTCTACCCCCTTCCCCCAAGCCCCACGGTATGTATTTTTTTAGCCACCCGAATTACCAGAAGTTTGAATTTAATATTACAGTATCACAACTTTTTTGGTGGGGAAGAGGGAGCTTGTGGAGGACTTCTTCGGTTTCTTCGGTTGTGCCCGGGGAAGAGGTTAATGGCACAAATGAGAACTTCGTGATGACATTGACAGTATTTTTTTTAACGCAAACACATACAACCTCCTAGCCTCCCCCCCCCCCAAAAAAAAAAGCAACCTACCAATCGACCCCTGGCTTTTATTTCAACGTTGCTGCATCATTTTTTTTATATACTTGAACGATAGGCCCTAATCGTTTCCAGGGTTTCCACCCCTCTTACGCCCCTCCCCCCAACAGAACACTTTTTTACCCGCCCCTTTCCCATTTCCAAAAGGCCCAATATTGCAGTTGTTATACCGCAACTTTCTTTTGAGGGAAGGATGTAGAAATTCTGCATTGGAGGGGGGTATATGAATTTCATAATAACATTAATGGTAGTTTTTTTTTGCGTAAGCGACCATGGCGTGCGGTCCCATCAGTCTGAACTCCTGCCCCGTTTGTACTATCGATGTTTACCACCCGACCACAGCCGTTGTTTGCAACCTGTGCTTCTCTAGTTTTCACGCAGAATGTGTAAGCAAGCCCTATTCACTCGCTCCGAAATCTAGCCACAGTAGCGACCAGAGTACTCGCGATCAAAACGTGGTGCGCCATCTGTCGCATCTGGCCACAAGTATAGTGGCAGGCTCTTGTCTCCAACTACGTCCGGGGAAATCCAAGATGGTAGCGACGTGTGCTCATGGCAACTGCTCGCATTATTGGATGCGCTAGTCACGTGGCTCGACGTCACTTCCGCTGTTGGCGGCAGTTGCTCTCGTGGCGAATTTGAAAAACTACAGTATTCTGGCTAAATGTTGGGTTGCAGTGCTTGCGCGGTAAGTATAGCGAGTGAGTTATCCCGTAACGAAGTGTAGTATTAATCCAAGGTGTAAGTGTTACTCAAACTGTTATTGACTGCATTGATTTTGACACAGGTTTTGCAGCGTCATTCCTTACTTGAATCATCTGTCAAGGAACTAACAGCAGCTGTTCGTTCATTGATTAGACTGTAAACCGGTTCTACACCCCTGCAATCCCTCACCGAACCTATTTTTGATCCAGAAATCGAGTTGACACGACCCAGCGAAGGCGGCCGCCATCTTGTGTTGTCACTTCCTGTTGCCAAAACTGTTTTAGCGCAACCTGAACGCCTCTCAGAAAATAAAACTCCGATTAATATTCTTGAATCAAATGAGCCTACAAAATCTAATGCTTATACATCGAGTTCCCGTAATTTTTTTGACGGGGAAATCAACTCCTCCCTACCACACAAACCAACACTCAATCTTTCCCCTTGCATTATTCCACGGCGCATGGTGCCTCCAGCGCATCTTGTTACGGCTTCGCAAAATGACTGCCTGCTTAGTCTCTCTCCACCTCGACAGATGGCGCCAGCCGCCGCGTTGCACTCTTCTTCAGAACCCGTTTATAACGAAGAATCGGGTTTCCGTACCTACTATTCTAAAGCTGACGACAGAAAACTAAAACAATCTGCTGCTCCGGTCGAACCTACACCCACATACTCAAATAAACTTCAGATTCCACCTCCAGCAAGGCCTGAAATTAATCACAACGTGTCCGCACCAGCTTCCCACTCAACAAATCCAACTGTTAAAATTTTCGTAGGTGGGCTTCACCCCAACACTACAACTGACTCAATAATTAAACTCATTCGCAATTCTTTCGGTTTTACTGTCGGTTGTTTTCAACTTTGCTCAAGGTATCCCACTTACTCATCTTTCTGTGTTATGACTGCAGAATCAAATACTGAATTTATCATGTGCGCCAATATCTGGCCCCCTGACGCCAAAATTTTACATTTTTTAGGCAGGGCAAAACCTACTAGATCTGAAAATAACATCCAACGCAACTGAAACTCAGACAGTTAGACAAATGTGACTCCATCTCCACAGCATCAAGAAGATGGCCACTCTAAGTCGCCACAGTCCTTCCCCACAGACAACATCACTTATCGAAAAAACAAAAGTATGTAAGGCATACTCCCAACTCAGATTACCACCCAAGAAGATACCGAGAAGCAGTCCATTAGTGACAATGCAAGTGTCGCTAGTTGTTGCAGCAACCATCATAGCTCAATTCTGGAGGAGGCTGTCAAGACTTAACTTTCATTCATATCTACAACTGCCATCCAAACCCTTGTTCATAGCCTTTCGTGCCTGTATTTTAATGCTATGGGCCCCTGTAACAAACTTGATGAACTTAAATTTGCCACCTCTCAAGTTTCTCCTGATATTATTGGCGTCTCCGAAACACACCTCACTCCAACTATCCCGGACTCAACCATTAATCTTAATGGCTACACAGCCTACCACAGTGACCGCTTACTCAGGGGTCACGGAGTGTGCTCATTTACATTAAAAGCAATATTCCGTCTTCTCTCAGTGGCTCTTACTCCGACTCCCTCGGTGAATGGGAATCCTTGTGGTGCTCGATCATCGTTCCTTCATCCGACAATATCACTATTGGTTGTGCCTACCAAACTCCAGTAAAAGGCTACCCCACACACTGGCCAAGTTTTCTCTCCATGCTTAACAATGCTGTGCCCACCAACCCAATGTGCCCTTTCTTTTGTATGGGGGATTTCAACCTGCCTAATATCAACTGGCTTAGTGTCACTACCTCCGAACTTCATCCAAGTGCCAGTCTTGAGTTTCTGGACTTTATTCAAGACCATAATCTTGTACAACACGTTACGAAACCTACTCGCCATCGTTCAAACCAGTGCTCCAGTTTACTTGATTTGCTTATCTGCTCTCCTTCTCTCAACCTCGCCTCAATCACTCACTCACCTGCCTTTGGGCGTGGCGATTATGATGTACTCACTTTTTCACTTGATATTGACTTTTCTACCAAAGCCAGTCCCTCTCCTTCTTACAACTTTTGCTCAGCTGACTACACGCTTATTAACCATATTATTTCCTGCATTGATTGGTCTACCAAACTTGCCGATCTGCATGTTGGCTCACAGGTTCAAATACTTACCACCTTCCTTCAAGCCCCATTTCAATCCTGTGGCCAAGAAGCCTTCTCCCTCCCGCCCATCCTGGTCCACACCTGAACTTCATGCTTCATTAAACAAAAAAAAAGCGTTTGTATCGTCTGCTTCGCTCCTTTCCGTCTCCATCTAACATGGCAAACTTCCTCACTGCTAGAGAGAATGCTATCATGCAAATCAAACTTGCTAAAACTTTGTTTGAAAACAACCTTATTCAACGTTCCAAAAGCAACCCCAAATTACTGTGTTCGTACCTCAAAAATGATAACAAAACTGTCCCTTTAAGCTGTATAAGAAGTGACGACAATACTTTCTCCCTTGATGATCTTACCATTGGTTACAAGCTTAATCATTTTTTTCCCACAACTTTCCTTCCGGCATCTTCTCGCAATCCTATTCCACATGCCGCTGGTGTCGTTCATTTCAGTGTGACCGATGTTCTTTCCTCTCTCCTTTCCCTTAAGGAAGACCTTTCTTCAGGTCCTGATAACATTCCTCCTATTTTTCTTCGTAATTGTGGCAGTTCTCTTTCCATCCGTTTGTTTCACATTTTCTCCAATTCCATCCTTTCTAGTACCTTTCCTTCACGCTGGAAGGATGCTCATATCACTCCAATTCATAAATCGGGTTCCTTTTTCTTGTTACTAATTACAAACATATTAGTCTCCACTCGCCCATTTCAAAAATCGTTGAATGGTTAATCTACTGTGATCTTTTTGATGAATGTTCTCAACTCAATATTCTTCCGACCACCCAACATGGTTTCCTTCCTAAACGTTCTTGCCTCACCAATCTTCTCTCTACGTATGATCCCATTACCAAACTTATTGACGTTGGTCTACCATGTGACCTTGATTTCTTTGATTTCAGTAAAGCTTTCGATACTGTCTCACATGCTAAGCTTTTGTCCAAACTTACTACTTTGGGTTTTTCTTCTGGCATTATTTCCTGGCTTAACTCCTACCTACTCCTTAGGCGGCAACGGGTCGTCCTTCGTGGTTCCTCCGCTCCTTGGCTTCACGTTACCTCTGGTGTTCCTCAAGGCTCCGTTCTTGGTCGCTTCCTGTTCAATATTTTCATCTCTGACTTACCTTCTGTTATTCGTTCTCGTAATGCCTGCTATGCTGATGACTTAAAAATCTTCTCTGACTCTGTTTCGTGCAAATTACTTCAAGAAGACATCCAACGTGTCGAGCACTGGGCCTCTTCCAATTCCCTTCTTTTTCATACTGATAAATGTCACGTCCTTTACCTTGGGAATAATAATCCTCACTTTCCTTACTATCTTTCTGGCAACCTTTCACTCCTGTTACTAATCATCCTGACCTTGGGATCCTTATTGATAACGCTCTAAATTTCAATCTTCACACTGAAAATGTCATCTCCAAAGTCTTTCGTGAAGCCCGTTTTGTTCTGAAACGTTGTTCCAACCTTACACCCTCCCTGTTTGCTATTTTATATAAAACCTTTCTCCTCCCAGTCTTTGGTTACTGCTCCCAAATTTGTCGTCCCTACAATCTTTACTCACTTAATCGCCTTGAAAATTGCCATCGTCGCCTTACCAAATGGTGTCACACTATTCGTTCGTTACCTTATTCCGATCGCCTACATAAACTTGGGCTTTCCTCCATTCAAGAACGTTTTCATCGTGGCGACATGATACTTACCTACCAACTTATTCACAATCTTCTTGATGTGGACCCTGTACTCTTCTTTACATGTAGGATATACTTATGAAAAAAATAGCAATGAAATAAATGCTTTACCAACCTAACAGTTTTATTTAAATGTTACGGCAACCAAACTTATTTCCCCTCAGGCCTAATTTGTTTAATACTTGAAACGTTCGTTGTTGTGGTGGTGTCTCCCCTTGCCCCCTCCCTATTACGTTACATATTTATTTTACACGCCCGCTCCCACTCATTTCCAAAATTTTCAAATTTTTGTTGTTATACAACATATTTTTTGGCGGGGAGTAGGGAGGATTTCTGTGGGTAAGGAGCAGAGAAGGAACGGATAAAATTAGGTAATTACACAACAGGGCTTTCATGATGATAGTGACAGTATTTTTTTTTATGCACACGAAGTTGCTGCAGCTCCTCAAAAAAACAAAAACTTCTACCAACCAACCCAGCATGTTCTTATTAACTTTACACAAAATTACATTGAACTATCTCAACAGAAACACGAGAGGAAAACATCATAAAACCTGGAATTTTTTTTGCAATATTATTACTTATTAGAGTTGCAATATTCACAGAATGTGGGGGATTTCCACCGCGTTGGTTTGTCATTTTTTGCTATCAACGCACGAGTCAAAGCAAACTATGATTGAAGCTGCGTTAGCTGGAGGAATGCAGCTACTATCTCACTTGCCCTTGGCGCCAACACGCTGATTGATGCTAGACGTCACGCGTCTTCCAGCCGGCGGAAGTTACGTCAAGGTATCAATCCGCAGGTTCGGCTCTCGGACCTATATTACTACTCGGTTTCGCGTGTGTGAAGAAGCCGGTACCATCCCTTTAACACACCGTTAATAAGCGATTGCGATATTGTCTTCTGTAGACCACAAATCAAAGCTAAGCTTCACTAAGCCTCCATTGTAATTCCCTAAGATCAACACAAGTTCGCACTAAACTTCCCCAAACCTGAACACATGTTCATCCTTGAAGCACAACAAGTGAAGGGCGGCATTCGTGCCAACCTATCAACCATAAAGTATTGACGCTCATTACCAATTCGGCCAATCACGCATGCAGATCAGTCCAAAAGGCACCAAGGCGCACATCTAGTAGCCACAAAAAAAGTATTCACCAATACAAAGTCCACATCCGATTGATGGATGCACAATACGACATCAATTTGCACAACAATGGAGGCGTCCAAAGCCGCCGAAAACATAGTTTCAAGTCTAGAAACACAGTCCATTATACACACGATAGCCCCCGGCGACAAAGCGCAAAGGAAATTCAACTTAACAAACTTCAAAAAGTTCAAAACAAAATTGTAAAAATATTTTTTTTAAGTAATCCAAACTATAAGAAAATATTTTTCATACACTAAAAATATAGAAAATTAAACAACTGGGAGATTTTGTAACCTTTATGAAAATTACTTTAAAACAGATTTAAAAAATGTGACAGATAGTAAAGCTGAAATTTTACGTATATCCTCTTACAGATTTAATGTCCTTCAGGTAATTAACAATTATGATAAACAGTGCACGTCATTCTCGTTCGTTTGCGCACGAGAATTTTCAAAAAAATGGAAAGGCGGGGGAGGTAAGAGAGCGCCTAACAATATGAAAATGTTAAATGGTGCAACATGTATATTTTGTTCCACATTATGTTTTCAGAAAAGTGACTGTATGACGCTACTTTTTCTTCTACTACGAGTGCAAAAAATCCGTAAACATCCCATTTGTAAACTCTAACAGTAACTTTGTTGAGTCTACAAGTGTGATATCCACATGTTTTTGCACTCTTAGTGCAAGGAAACGAATCGTCATTCAGTCAGTTTTCTGAAAAGATAATGTGGAACAAACTATAACAATGGTGCAATAAAGAGGCGAGGCTCACAATATCGGATTAGAGCACAGTCGGACAAGATAAAATGATGCTTGGGCGTGGGAAAAGTAACACTGTCGTAGTATTAGTCAAGGTGGTAGCCTACATTGTAAGGTTTGACCTCAACCTCCCATGTTGAAGCCGAAATTTTGATGCTTAATTTCTCTGCTGTCGTTCAATATTTTCCACTCAAATTTAGAATACAAGCTTTGCTGGACTTGGTAAACTTTTGTCCGAACTTTTATTAATTTTCGATTTGGCACATCGGAGATCTGGACTTGAGCTAAAATCGTGATTTTCATATTTGGCTCTTTGGATTTCTTCTTCTTGGCATGGCACGTTTCTACTACGCTCTGTACAGGTCAAACAATTTGTCATATAAACCTGGTTCTTAGCTCATTTTACAAGTATTGCTCTGTAGACGTGCCCTTTCCATAATGTCTTTTCTAATTGGTGAAGGGGTTCGAGGTTAAAGAGCTCTAAACGACCACATTATTGTTTTACATTATTTTAAACATTGTTATTGTTCCACAATGACAATCAACAAACATCAGCTTCAAGATCTGAACTGAAGATTAAATGGTTTATTTCCACTGGTGTGGGCAAACCGTAATTGATAAAGATACAAATCATTAAAACAAGCTAATCTAAGACGCATGGTATGCCAAAGTAGCACGAATTAAAAGACAAAAACGAACATGTCAAAACAGCAAAGGAACACAAATAAACTTTCCTGTAAGGTTCAGATACTGCAGTGTTGCTGTAGTGTTTAGTCCACGTAAAACCTTATGCAACCATTATACACGTAAATTGAATTAAAGCCAGAGCCCAAATTTCACAACTTTTCTTGCCCGAATAAAGGCAGAATAATGTAAGGCTATGCGCGTGACTAGTTTCTTTGCTAAATTTTTTTCAGTGTTCATCAGTCACGTCGGCTACTTTCCGATCAACACTCTACTGATGATACATATATCACTTTTCAAAATATTTAAGCACTTTTCCGGGCACAGAATTTTATTATTATTTTCCAGGAGATTTCCAGGTTTTCAAGGACTCGTACAAACCCTGAATTATCTGTAGAGCTGTCCTAAGATAACTAAGTTGATTAGTTTTTAAACATTTTCCAGCGATGTCGTTTAGCCAGTTGAATGCAACCAATCATTAGCTAATGTATCGTGTGAACTAAAAATTGGAAAAAAAACATTTGCGTACAGCAGTAAGATTTCACATGGACTAAATAGTACAGCAACACTATAAAGTTACTGAAACCTTACAAGAAATTTTATTTGTTTTCCTTCGCTGTTTTGACTTTGGATCAGTTAAACCTTACCTTAAGCATCAAACGAGTACGTTTTTATTTTCTAATCTTGTTTCAGTTAGCATTGTCAGCCTTCCAGCTCTGAAATAAATCTGTAAACTCGTTGTTCCGAACCAAAGTTCCTGGTTTTCACTTAAAACTCGTAAACCTTAGGGTAACTAAGTCTATAGTTTTGAGACCTTACCGCCTCAAAATTGAGCGGCCTGCATGACTGAATGGCTTGTTTACTTCTTCAATGTGAGCTTCGGGGAGCCATTAAACACTTCAAACACAAGCTGCGTTTAGTTTCTGAAATAACCATTGAATAAAACCAGTCCTTGTTCCCTGGAATTGGAGTTCAAATTATAGTTTGTTGCATTCGAGTGAACTCTAATGCGTTTTTATTTGTGTAACTTCATAGCTGTGAGTATGGGGATACGAGCTGTAATGTTTTTTTTCTATACGGCGAGGCAGTTTTTTTGTTCAGTTTTTAAAAAATTACCCATTGACCTTTTAAACTTGGTTGTAAGAATAAAATGAGAGGGGATATTTTTTTTTGAAAAAAAGATATTTTTTAAACAATTAAAAGCCTGTGAAGTTAAGGCCGTTGGTTAAAATTATGTTACATTATATTAATTTTATGTTTTGGATGTATGCCAGGTTAATTATTATTATGAGTATTTTTTATTCTATTTTGATGTTTTACAGTTACCAAACTTTATCTTACATGCGTGATTTCTGTTTTGTTTTTGAAGCAATTTTTTAAAAAAATTTCATATTAACAATGCTGTAATAGGGTATTCATTGTTTTTTATACAGTGTAATTGCTATTTTTATTGGTTGCAAGGGATCGGACATTAT
>JAHWFP010207355.1:0-41432 GCA_023313725.1 Lithobius niger | reverse complement strand
GGGGGGGGGGAATAATTGGGGGGGGGGTGATCATGGTCCACCCATGGTCTACCCATGGTCCACCAGTGCCATCAGGGTTAATTTAAGTTTGGTTGCGTTCAACTTCTGAATTCTGCGAGTAACCTTTATGGAATTTATCGGTTTGCTGAATAGAAGAGTAAACTTGGGGAGAACTTAATCCGTGAATGAAGAAAGCAAATCCCCTGGAGGGTTAATAGCCCTACATACCCTGAACATTTTCCGATAGGGAGATCAACAAAATCTCGTTCCGTTTAAAGATGGATTTAAATTTCGATCTATTTTATTTATGGGACCATTGTGTATTTCAATATGTCAAATTAAAGGTAATTAACGTAGAACGTTTTATTTATCGGTTTGCTGAATAGTAGAGCAAATTTGGGGAGAAATTGATCCCTGGATGAAGAAAGCAAATCCCTTGGCTGTCTACAATATTCAAATTTAAATATCTATGGGACCAATTGTGTATTTCAATATGGCAAATTAAAAATAATTTGACATAGAACGTTTTATTTCCTATTAAGTATTACATATTTCCCAATATTGTTTTACGTACAAACTCGAAAATGTAATTAATGGTGTTTGTGGCACACTTTCTCGTTCATCAAGCTTAATCCGAATCAGTAATATATTATTAACCTAAAGAAATGTATTCCTATTCTTTTGCCTTCATTTTGAATTCTAGAAAATGTAAATCTGACACAGAGAAACGGAATGGTGAATTATGATCAGTGTTATGGTAGCAACGCAACATGAGAATTCTGTGTCATTCTTGATTTTTAATATCTAAAGAAACTTATAAAAAAAATTCCAGATAACTGGTTACAAAGTAAAATACAAAACAAAAATCTGTTAATTTAACGACCTAAGAAAGTTCAAGATTTCGGTAGTCTGTAACCTTGAAAGAGGGACAACTAATATTTCATGACTTAATAGCTACAGCCCGTGTTACGCACGTGTGATGTTGGATGCACCGTTTGCAAGATTGGTACGTAGGTTGCCACTTGGCATTTGAAATATCCAAGATCAAACGTCATAATTGACATCTAAAAAATGGCTTCTAAAAAATGGCTTTTTGGCTGCAGCATCTAAATCTATCAATTACATAATGCCTTCAGAATAAAATTTTGTTCAAAAACGGTCTCCTTCATATTTTACATAGAATTAAATCTTTTGACCGAAATAAGTCATATTTTGCAACAAGTTAAGCTACAGCTGTTTCTCTATGCTGTGGCACCGTGCTTTCTGCATCTGTTCACTAAGTGACGCGGTGGAAGTTGTTTTATTACCCTCGTTGGGAAATACATCTCCCATCTTTCATCAAGCATAATTACACCCATTTATCTAAATAGAACTCCCACCGTAGCTAATTATACACATACATGAAACGCACACAAGCCATTATATGGGACACAAATGATGTTAATAGGAGTTAAATTACGTCACAAAGATGTAATTCTACGCAAAATAGGAATTGGACCATTTTCGAACGAAATTTTATTCTGTAGTATTATGTTAATTGGCTTGTTTTCCGTCAGATGAATGGTTTAGATGCTGCAGCCAAAAGTATTTTTTTTTGGTTGTCATTTATGACGTTAGATCTTGAATATCTCAATTTGTCAAGTGGCACCCTACGAACCAATGTTGCAAACGGTTCATCTAACATCACACGTGAGTAACACGGGCTGCAGCTAGTAAGTTATAAAATATTGGTTCGTCTCTTTCAAGGTTACAAGAGCGGGCAAGTAGACTAAAATCCCATTCGCCATGGCCAGCACTATAACAGATTTCTACTCTGTATTTTAATTTGTAACCAGTTATCTGGAATTCAAAATGAAGAATGGCAGAATTCTCATGTTGCATTGCTACCGTAATAGCACTGCCTATAATTTACCATTTCTCAGTTTTTACGTGTCAGATTAACATTTTCTAGAGTTCAAAAAAGGCAAAAGAATGAGAAACACGTTTCCTGAGGTTAATCTAGACACACGCTAGTGTGGTGTGCCAAGTTAAGCAACAAACATGCAATTAAATCAATTAACCATTGTAGCGCGACGCCATAGCGTCAGTGTCTTGTATCCTTTAGGATAGTTGGGCAAATTTCTTGAGCCCAACTATGCTATGTTCTTGAGGTACTTGAAGAAAAATAATGTGGTACAAAAGCTTAAATTGCGTTAAAATCGAGAGCAATGACCCACCGGACAAAAATTAATTCTTTTGTAGGAATGCCAGACAAGCTGCTTTCAATGCAAAATCTGACCCTCAATAACATTGAAAATGTGTTACCACTAGCTAGCTAATTCGCTAGCTTGCTAGCTAGTCCGCTCATCCCTATGTTAAATCCAATAGGGTGATTTATCGCTACCGAAATAACGGGAAGGCTTCCAGCTATGAAATTGGACGAATGGGTTAAGTACAAAACGAACTGCGTACCTTTTACGATTTGGAGCCTAAGGGCGTAACAGGGATGACGTGGGAGGACACGTAAGTACGAAAATATTGTTATAACCATTGTTAGTATTGTCGGCATCGTCTCTCATTGGACGGCCTGAAGTTCCGACAATGAGATCGTGTATACTGACGTGCGTGCCTAGACACTAGTGCATCACGATCAATCTAAACGTTGCAAGGAAATTTTATTCACGTCCAATTCACGAAAAATAAAACAAAGCAAAAACAAACAAAAACTAAAAACAAAGAAAAATAAACAAAGCCAATAACTGGTAAAGAGGCCACCAAGTTGAGTGGTTCGGCCCTTCAAAAGAGTGATATCAACACACCAAATTTAACTAAATAAAACAAATTACAACAAAATTAAAACCCAAACACCTACAAAGAGGTTACTAAGTTGAGAATGGTTCGGCCTGTAGGCAAAAGGTAGTAGCAAATTGTTGAAAATCAATTTCTTGTTGACGTGGCACAATTTGCACGGTAGTGGAGTTGAGTCAACACAATTTAAAAAAGGATATCCTATCAAAAACCATAACTGGTAAATGGGGCCGCCAAGTTCCGAATGGTTCGGCCCTTCAAAGGAGTGATATCAACATACCAAAACAATCGCCAACTTAATCGCTCCGAATAATACTTTGGACGTTAAAATGAAATTTGAACATTGCTACCGAAAGTAGCAATGTTCTAGTTTTCATTTAACCTTCGAACTATTGGTCGGTGCGATTAACTTGGCGGATGTTTTGGTGTGTTGATATCACTCCTTTGAAGGGCCTTGGTGGAACCTGGCGGCCCCATTTACCAGTTTTGGTTTTTGATACGATATATTACTTACTGATTCGCATTAAGCTTGATGATCGAGAAAGTGTGCCACAAACACCATTAATTACTACATTTTCGAGTTTGTACGTAAAACAATTAGGAAATATGTAATACTTCATAGGAAATAAAACGTTCTACGTTAAATTACCTTTAATTTGACATATTGAAATTCAAAATTGGTCCCATGAGAGATTAAAATTTCAATATTGTAGGCAGCCGGCATCTTCGTTTGGCCGTCATCTTTAAACGGGACGTGATTTCTTTTTGTCTCCCTATCGGAAAATATTTAGTGTATGACGGGCAATTACCCCTCCAAGGGATTTGCTTTCTTCATTCAGGGATCAATTATCTTAAAATATGCCCCAAATTTACTCGCTACTACAAGTGCTTAAATGTGATTGCTACAATGCTGCCTTTCTTGTAGGATACGCATGTTGATATAAACGATGAAAACGCCGTTTTCTCTATGGCACGGCTTTCCTGAATGCCAGTCTTGTTACATTTACTCAAACCTATATACATGAGAAATTTTTTTTATCTCCATTAAACGCGGAAAAATGGAGGGCAGATTCCTTTAAAGGAGCAGAGTACTAGTACGACAATCCTAGCTCTTATTACCACAGTTAAAAGCACGATATCTTTGGCGTTTGTTGATTGCTGGCCTTCCTTCAAAGCAGCACACTACTCGTTCGTTCATTCAAAACTGCGTAAACGCTGCAAATATTTTATCGGAAAAGTAAGCACAGAAAATAATCACCATGTAAAAAGCCAACAAAACCACAAAGTGCACTGTATATTAATATGTGCACTAGCTGGCTTTTAGGGCAAATATTTTAACATGGGATGGTGGCTAACACGAAAAGGTACGAACCATTTTAAACGAGCTCCAAAAATAGTGGAAAACGCCTACCTTCACTTTAGTCGTAATTATATACTTCAAAACTAAAGTAGTGCGCTGCCTCCCTCCCCCTCCCACCCCTCATTTTGTGTACCTAGGTCTTTCCCACTTCTTAACAGAGGTTTAACAGTAAGTGCTTTTCGAAACAAATCAACGACCACGCTAGTGGTCCGCCCGCCCGGCAAGTTCAATAATTGTCACACTTCATTGTAACTTCATTGTAAAAAGAGTCAAATTATTTAACTCCTGAATTATTGTTGTATGGCCACTAGCTTTGGTACTTTATCTGAAACCAGAGTGAGCGTATTTCACGATGATGAGGATAAATACCTATACGGCAAACAGCTTGACAATTGTTGGAAATGGGCAGTCTTTGTGCCCTGACAAGCAATAGTTGTATTTCAATAAGTGCGCAAACTCTATCAAGGTGATAAAAGTGCGTGAAGATCGCGATTTCAGCTGACTACTGACTACACTGATTCTGCTCATATAAAATAAATTATGCGACAGACACGAATGAAATTTGGTATTCAGAACTCCAATACGTGCCTTTTAAGGTTTGACGTTTGGGGAGGCATTAACTAAAAAGATTGCAATCATTTGTAATGCTTTTTCTCTATGTTGGGAAAAGACCACCGGTGATCAAAATAAGCATTAGTGTTAACGAGTAACAATGTAAACGAACTGATAGACGTATTCGGTAACACAACATTGTTGATAAAATGCACGCGCATGCATGGCTTCGGGCCACTAAGCTCTTAATAAATCCGTAGTCCGCGCTAAGTCCTCAGTCAGCGAAACTAACAAAAAATTATCTCCGTTCGTATTCAACATTTTTTGACCAAACTTGGCCAGATAGTAGATAAATAGGTAGTGGCAAAAATAAGACTCCACAAAAAAAGGAATGATATCTAAAACACCAACAAGGGTGAAAGAACCCGCCAAGTTTCAGCCAATCAAAGTAGTGATATCAGAGCCAAAAAGGCTCACACATTACACAGTTGTCAAGCTAATCCCACCGACTATTACCTCACACGTTAAATAAAAAACTGCAATGGTAGCAGTGGTCAGGTTTTTGATTTAACCTTTGATCTAATATTCGGTGGGATTAGCTTGGCAACTAATAGTAACTTTGTGGCAGCCTTTTTGGCTCTGGTATCACTGCTTTGATTGGCTGAAACTTTGCGGGTTCTTTCACCCTTGTGGGTTTTGTTTTAGATACTGTAATATGGAAAGAATAGCGCCCCACCTTTCGGAAAATCCTAAGCATGTCAATTTCGCTGTTATGCCATTACCTCTTCATCTTTACATGGGCATAGCATGGTCACTGTCCAAGTTTAACGATTAATATTTAGGATTAATGGAAAAATAGATCATCAAGTTTCAGAAATCACTTTAGGGCTATTATAGGGCTATTAGAGGGCTCCCCAAAGCACTTTAATTCTAAAATCACCATACACTTTCGCCACTATGCCATTATGTCATCTTTAAACGGGCATAGGCTGGTCAATGTCTAAGTTTAAACAGATCCCCCTCCAACCTTTCAGACAATCCTAAGCATGCCACTCTGCCTTTACCTTTCACCTTTAATGAGAATAGGACGGTCCGTATATATGTTGAATGTGTTCGGTTAAGATGAATGGAACGAGATCTTCTTTCAGGAAATCCTAAGCATGTTAATTTCTGGCTATTAGAGAGCTCCCGTAAGCACTCTCGAATCCGAAAATCACCATACGCTTTTGCCGCTATGCCATTACTTCACGTTTAAATGGACGTAGAATGATCCCTTTTTAGTTAAACAATTTCGATTACGATTGATGGAAGGAATAGATCCCCACCGCTCCGAAAATCCTAAGGATGTCCAATTCAGGCTATTCGAGGGCTCGCAAGAGCACTTTGAACGCAAAAAATCACTTAAAACCACCAATTGAAAAAAAGAATCGCTCGCGTGAATAAGGGCGATATACTAAATAAGATTTTGGGGTTCAGTTGTTGCTTTTACGTAAAAAGATTAAAAGTCCTGAATTGTGTCAAGAATTATGTGCTGAACGTTTCACATTATGCTTTTGATATGTTAACTGTTAAGGAGTTAGAGCAAAAAGACCCGTTTTTTAGAGGGTGGGCGGGGGTGGTAACTACTTAAACGTCAACAAATGCTAAGTATAATTCGAAGCAAAAACTTTCGGCAAGCATATTTCTGGACCCTTGATTCGCGCGAACGATCTTTTTCCAGTTTGTTATAGTGATTTTCGTGTTCAAAGTTCTCTTGCTGTGCCCTCTATGGTCCAAATCATGCTTAGTATTTTCTGAGAGGTGGGGATCTATTCGTTCTATCAATCTCAATCGAAATTGTTTAAAAAAAAAGGGACCGTCTTATGCCAATGCAAAGGCGAAGAGGTAATGGCATAGCAACCCAGTGTATGGTGATTTTTTTTAAATTTCAAGTGCTCGTGTGAATCATCTAGCTCTAAATATAGACGCTTAGAATTTTCTGAAAAGCGGAGAGCTATTCTTTCTATCGACCAATCTTTTATTTCGACCAATCTTTTATTTAAGATAGGGACCACTCTACACCCATTTTAAAGGTGAATAGGCACTGGCATAGTGGCGAAAGCTTATGGTGATATTTTATAATTCAAAATGCTTTTGGGCTCCCTATCAATAGCCTGAAATGAACATGCTTAGTGTTTTCCGAAAGGTGTGGATCTATTCTTTTCATTAACCCTAACCGAAATCTTTTTACTTAGAGACTGTTACACGCCCATTTAAGGGTGAAGAGAATGGCGTAGTGGCAAAAGCCTATGGTGATTTTCAAGTGCTCTTGTGACCCTTCTAATAAGCCAAAAATTGACATGCCTAGGTTTTTCTGAAAGGTGGAGATCTGTTAGTTCCATAAATCCTAACCGGAAATATTTAACTTAAACCGTCCTATGCCCATTTAAAGGTGAAAGGTAATGATAGTGGCGAAAACTTAAGGCGATGTCATGGAGGAGGGGGTTGGGAGTCCTTTAACAGCCCTCTAATAGCCCTAAGATGATTTAGGTGGGTGGTTGGGGATCTATTCTTTTCATCAACCCTAAACATAATCGTTCAACTTGAGACAAGGCCCATATTACTGCTAACCTCTAAGTGTTTTCAGTTTGTTAAAATAAAAACAATTGTTGCGTGCTTAGTAGTACTTTTAAGTTTTTGTATTAATTTGTGCACTCTTTTTGTGTACTCTTTTGGAACTCGATAACACAGTTGTTTAACCATATTGGAAAATCGCAGCTCGAAAATTCTGATATATTGTGCCCGACCCCAGTTTCAGCCGTCCACCCAAAACTTCCTACGGGTTTATAGTCCAGGAACTTAAGCACGTAGAGATGCGTGAAAGCCAAGCAACGTTGTACAATGTTGCGCGTAGTCCCAACGCATAAAAATATGCTGTCAGGTGAAGGTCTCTCCAAACAGAACATTTCGTGCGAAGCTATACGTAACTACGTGCCTACAAAGTCAATATTTCATTAATCGTGTTGTTGGTGTTTCGTTAAGGACGAATATTGAAGTCTTTTTTACACAATACTGCGTCGGCGTACAGCCGCGAACAGCCAGTCTGGTTAGGGCTTAAGACTTCGGAGTTGATGCAGAGGGTTTATAAAGGAACCAGTTGGGAACAACATCTAGTGTCTCGAGTTCGGACAACAGGATCCTTAGAGTGCATCGTCCAAATGCGCATGGCGCGGGTCGTTTAATTGATCCAGGGCGTGCAGACGAAAGAGCTAGTGGAGTTAAGCACCGACACCATGTCAAATTCGTTGTCCAAGTCGGGAGCGGAAGGGCGTGAACAATGACGAGTCATGCCATCCCATGAGGAACTTTAAGACTGGAAGAAGGTGGATGGACGACGAAAGTCGCGAGTAGTAATCAAGGAGTCCGTATGGCAAGAGCGACATTTCTTGGATGAGAATAAAAGAGGAGAGTGATGACCGTTTTCGTGAGGTGTCTGCAGATGAGGAAGCAACCATTCCCTTTCCAGAGATGGGAGGCACGGGGCGAGAGGAACGATTTGTACTTGTAATCTCGAAATGCTGTCCATCAATGCGTCAACTTGCTTGGAAGCACGAAGCTGGTCATTGGCTGACGAAAGAGGAGCTGTGAAAGTGGCATGAAAGAGGAGCTAGAGGTAAGCCAAGTGAGTATCGTGACGAAAGATCGAGTAGCGAGCCGATGGGAGAAGGCAGTAGTGCTGAACCGACGTTTGGTGGCTTGCATTTAGACTTGGACTTCGACTTTTTTGTTTTGACTGCAATGGTTGGCCGCAGGGCAAAGATGATGCAGTAGTCACAAGTGAATCTTGCGAAAGAAGCGGAGATGGTGAGCCTGAACGAGTGATTGAGCCGGGAAGAGATACTGGAGGCGAGGGCGACGGGCCGACAACAGCAGGGTCAACAGGAAGAGGACTGGGCGGCGAAAGAGACGTTCTTGGTGGGTGGGTTTGTCGACGGGCCTTTTGAGTCGTGCCATCGGTGACGAAAAGACTGCGATGGTCGGATCTTCGGAAGCAGAAAATCTTGCAACGAAAGAGATGGGGAAAGACGAGAGTTACGCCACACGTGGAGTGCTAGAGGAAAAGAGACAATTGGTCTGTACCTCGGCGCTTTAAAGTGAGAAGTGCTCGCACATGCGCACTTGGATTACACAGATGAAAGGTTATGATCAACTTAAAAACCTCTAGGGAAAGACAGCATTCTGGAAAGGCATGCAAAAAGTCACTAGGAATATAAATTTCCGGACTGCACATAGAAATTCAATTTATCGTATTCGTACACATGATTGTCATTTTATTAAGGATCAAATAAATACGATGCAAACTGTTTACGTTGCCTTTTGGGACTAAAATGTCAAGAGCGTGGAAATGAACCCACGACCTTTGAGCCAAGGTCTTACTGCTCCACCCCATTTGCTTTTCCATCCAGTTTAATTTCATAAATGAAATAGGAGGGGAAAAAGTGCAGCTTGGACTACACGATGGCCAAAAATACATCTTGGTACCACCCCCACCCTCAAACTGTATTCTGTGTATTGCCAAACGCCACCTTACCGGTTGCCAGATGTAAAGTATAACTATGTACAGGCTAACAAACCAACCCTGTGTGTGTAACTCAACAGAGTTGAGGGGAAAGAAAGTGTCGTTAATTGGTAGCTTTCTTTGTTGGGGGGGGGAGGTTAGGATGAGCAATCCTGTATACTGCATTCGTTATTTAAACATAATGCGTGTTAGCTAGTAAAAAAGTGCGCGATTCAAGACGAGTTACCTTAATGACCTGCCAATTTCTGTTTTCCTTCCACATTTAAGTATTTTAACAGACGAAAGACAAAGCTCTAATGTCTTTTTCTATCGAAAGTGATCATAGAATGAATTTGTAATCTGCCTTCATTACGTATCGCTGCCTTCCAAATCAGTCATCGTACCGGGGACTCCTCCGTACTACAGCTGCGTTCCTAGTCTGCGCTATCCCGTTGCTCGCAAAGCGGACTCGCCATGTTCGTCGAATTGATACTGCACAACTGTTACACTAAATAATATTCCGATAACTTCCATCGATTATACAATAATTACCTGATTAGCAGGAGCCGCTATTTGTTCGACGTAACTACCCGAATAGAGCAGTGACACGACGTAATATTACTGTATATAGATAGCTCTGGTGAAGCCAGCAGTAGACTGCATTTCTTAGGCCTAAAACGCGCGATTTGTGTCGATTTGTTGGTAGTCGCTGACATTTTTAAGCAAGTGGAATCTTTATTTTCCAATTATGGATTGTATTACATTAGGGATTGTAGAAAACCACTGTTTTTTAAGCCTACGAAATCCACTCTCAAAGCACTGGCTTGACTAGAAGTTCCGTTCTTTAACCCACCATATCAACCTGGTGCCCCTTACAGGTATCTCTTGTAACAATATGACATTACTCGACGCTGCTCTATTGCCAATATGCGTAGAATACTGGGACAGTTACCGGCGAAGCACAAAGTAGCCATTTTTTTTATCGGTTGGCCCAAAGAACGATAGATAGGATTCAGTTTTCCGTTCGATGTTATCAAAACATGTCCAATTCCGGTTCAACTTCTTTTTCATACGGAAGCATAATGGCAAACAACTTTAAGGACCTAAACCCATTCCTATGCAAACGATTTAATTAAAAACTGTTCTACCAAAGCCTGCTATTTGCTGGCACGTGTTCTCATAAATCATGGTTAATCGACTGATATTCAGGCATTTCCGGCCTGATACGCATGACCCGAATAAACGACTCGCGTGAGACATGACGTCATTAGATAATAGCCACGACTTAACCCCGTCTCTCTCCAACTGTATTAAAAAACTGCTTTATGTGCATGAAATGCATATTAAGCAGTTAATAAAGGAACGCTTGTGCAAATTAAGGGCGACATACTACTTGAAATAGGATTTTGGGGTTCAATGGTTGCTTTTACGTAATAGATGTATATTACCTTTTCCGTCCAGAACTGTTGAGCTGAACGTTTGTTTCATATTTTTTTTTTTTGGTTTGGGGGAAGTCACCCCTCCGCCCTCAGGGAGATATTTAAGTAGTATCATACCATTTTGCCAATTAGCCAATTACTTACTGTACATATGCATCCATATCAAATTTTTTGCTTTTCACACAAGTTAACAATTCCCTCAATTTTGGTGGGCCCGTAGCCACCCTACGACCATAGCGTTAAGGAGAAAACCGATTTCGTTGTACTCAAAAACAGCAATTTGACATGAATGATCAGACACAGGCCTAACAATCGGCCAATACTTTTTAACAGATAATACCTATACGAGGGCACTTTTGTTAAATAACCCCGAAATCTTATGACAAATGCAAAATATAAAAGCAAAAGCACTGATATAAATAATTATAGGCAGCAAAGAAGCACAACGTAGAAACTCATTTTAGCACACCAGCCCCCAATGCATAATCACATTTTACAAGGTAAAATATTTTAGGAATCTGGTGTTATGTTCCAATTGTACATAAATTAGGTCTCGCATTTTACGTCCATTAACCCCATCCCCCCCCCCGAGTTTCCACTAATTTCTCGTATGTAAACATCCAGGTTTCCAGCTAGACGTTACTTCAAGTCTTCGCAAAAAACAATCGTTCCTTCTCCTTGGTTTCCATTTATGTTAGCCGTTTTGTGCAGCAGTATATTGATTCTTTTATTTTTTAAATTGTTGCCTGCAACCAACATGATAATTAGAGAAAACCCGTGGTATGGACGGTGTCTAATGCACAGTAGCAATCCTGGTACTGTCTTGTCGCTTATCTGTATGTCCATGTTTCACCGAATTAAGTTTCTTCAATCAATATTTTGCACACTGGCTAATAAACAGATTTTTGTTCGCTCACTCAAATCAGTGCATCCTGCTACTTAATCAGTGCATCCTGCGTGCTTAAGTATCGTTGCACAAAATTTTTCACGGACTAATAATGTTACCTACTTACTGAAGAACGTTCAACGCACGGGTGGAGTTGAATGCTCTGTTTGCAACACTGGTACGGTTTGGTCGCTCATGTGTTATGTCCGCGATTCACCGAATTAAAGTTTCAACTTTTTGCGCACACTGGCTAACAAATCGTTAGCTTCGCTCACTTAATCAGCGCTTCCTGTTGCGCGAAACAATTTTTCGCTGGCTAGTGTTAATTCCTTTCTAACTATTACGAAGCATGGCTGGTGTTGCATGCACAGTTTATTTTTTGCGTCAATGCAAATTAAGTTTGTTTGTCGTATTATTGTCTACGAGAGGCAGAAAGTTAATCGCCGACAAATGCCTCATTCGTGAAGGAGGTAGCCTTAAAGGTTTGACTTCAACCTCCCAAGCCGAAATTTTGACGCTTAATATCGCTGCCATCTGTGAATGTTTTCCGATTAAATTTGGTATGTAAACTTTGGACTTAAAACAAGCCTACCAAAATTTATTAAAATTCGCCGAAGCAAATCGGAGATCTGGACCGGAGCTGAAACCATGAAATCATTTTTGGCTTTGTGTGCTTGTTCTTGTTGGCATGACACATTTCTACTACGCTCTCTACAGATCAAACTATTCTTCCTATAAAGCTGGTTCTGATCTCATTTTACAGGTATTGCTCCGTATAGATGTGCCTTTCCGTACGGCCTCTTCTAGTTGGTCATCTAAAAGACAAGATTGGTTGTTTTACACCATGTTTTAAGCATTATTATGCAGCAATGCCATCAGCTCCAATGCCCATCAGCAAATGCCAGTTTACGTAAGTTAAAAAGCTCGTTTCCATATAAGTTTGTGTATAGGTTGTTCCGTTTGTAAGTCAAGTATCACGAATTAGAAAACAAAATTAACTACTTTGATGTTTAAGGTAAGATTTATCGAACATATATGAGGCGACACCATACCACACTCTTTCCAGCAAACCGTAATTGATGAAGATACAAAAACTAGTAAACCAAGCTAATATAAATTGCATGATACGCAGTCGTAAGAATTGGAAAACAAAAATTCGTATGATGCTTAATTATCTATGCACCAGATTACTTTCATATCTGCAGTCTATCGCCACAAAAGTAGGGCTAACCTGTACGTGACTGAGGGAGTCTTTGACTTAAGAACACGCCTCTAACAACTGAGCCACGGTGGTCTCGATAGAGCCGGCTGTTAAGTGAACCTAGTATTGTTGACGTTTCTCCATTTTTGCCCATCTCGTGCATAGTTTGGACTGTTTTTAATACTTCCAACTTTGGTCTTGTCTATCACCAGCTGGGCTCGTCCAAGACATAAAAAGATAAGGTTTATCTAATCCGAAGTCAAAACGGCAAAAGAACACAAATAAACTTTCTTGTAAGGTTTCAGATACTGTAGTGTTGCTGTACTGTTTAGTCCACGTGAAACTTTATTGCCGTCTAAACCAATATACACGTAAATACAATTAACGACAGAGCCCAAATTTCAAAACTTTTCATGTCCAAACCAACGAAAATAATTATCACCCTAGTGATGATACATGTATTTGTCAACATTTTCAAGCACTTTTTCAGGTATGGAATTTCCTTGTTACTTTATAGGACATTTCCAGGTTTTCAAGGACTTGCACGAACCCAGAGTAGACTTGTAGAGCTGTGCTAAGCACACTAAGATGATTATAGTTTTTAAACATTTTCCAGCGATGTCGTTTAGCCAAGTAGAATACACTAATCACTAGATCATGTGTGTAAAGTAAAAATTGTAAAAACATTTGACTGTAGCAGTAAGGTTTCACGTGGACTAGCAGTACAGCAACACTGCAGTATCTGAAACTTCCACGAAAGTTTGTTTGTGTTCCTTTGCTGTTTTAACTTCGGATCAATTGAACTGTACCTTATAAGCATCAAACGAGTTTACTAATTAGTATTAATTTGAGGTCTTGTTGCCAACCACTTTGTAAAGTAGCAATAAGACTCGTGCACCGCTAGTTTTAAAGTGAATTCCGGCTTATTTTTAATGAAACGGGACAAATGTGTAGCCGTCCTCAACATCAGTTCTTCAATTATAACTCCTTTTCTTTACAGTTAATTAAATTTTGGTCAACAAGTCTACCAAAGCCTACCAAGCCTAGTAAATCCCAAAAAAGCACAAAAATGCAATAGTAACAACGATACGGGAACATTTTACACCCAGTTATGTTCAAGAGGTTCAGCTGAACCTGTGGCTCTTGATAACGGGGTGCGCAATATTCCCGAAGTGCATTTATTTGTTCTTTGCAAGTAAAGCAGTTTTCACCTAGCTTACAATATGGCCTACCTATACGGAACAGGAAAACACACACTTGATCGGCAGTTTTTGGTTACTAGAAAACCTAAAGTCAGCGTCGGTATTTAACAGCTAATGGGATACGGGGTAAAGGGGTTGGGCTACTAGTCAAGTTCACAAAATAATCCATGTGGTGCAGAGAGTAAATATAACATTACCATTCAACCTTAACTTAACATTCAACCTTAACTTAACATTCAACCTTAAAATTTAGAATAACTGCCGCAGATATCTTCAGAAAATTTTTGCCAGATCACTGAAAGACAGTGACGCGTTTTTAGATATTTTACTGTTGTGTCAGGTATTAAAATTTGATGTTGATTAAAGTCAAAGTAATTTATTTCTGTTCAATTTTGTCGTTTAAAGGTAAATACCTCCTAAACACATTGCCTAATTTTATTGATTTTTCGAAAATTAACACTGATAGATAAAATTTCAATCCTGACAATGATTCAAAGTTATCATGGAAACAGCAGCTAGCTTAGGATAAGTAGTGCCATTACTCTGGTTAGTATAACAAAGAGGTGATATCCGGTATATTCCCTGAAACTTTAAGGATTCCTCCCAAGCTCCTTTTGCTAAATCCCAAGTTCTCTTTTTGCCAAACCCGAAGTTCTTTCGAATTATTCCCACCGTTTACAACTGTCGAACTATTTACAGGTTTAACGTAGGAGAAAGAAATTAAAAGGAATCTTAAAATTTTGATTTAGGGATATATTATTTACCACACGGTTTTAACGAATAAGTTAACGGGATCAAGAAGATATGATATCGAGGTAATTAAGCTAATTTTGCGGTATACACGCGTAATACAAGTCTCGTGGTGGAAGCTACTAACTTAGGGAAGCTAACTAAAAGAAACGTAATACAGGTTTCGTGGTGGAAGCTAGAAACTTGGGTTAGTTAACTAAAAGCTAAACCAACGAGATTTCCACAGAAAAATGACATACGAGCTCTTCACCAATTCTACTACGGAAGAACGCGTTCCCTGCCATGTTACATTTAGGCTAAGGCACCTATCCTAACCAACTAACCTAACCCAAGTAACACAAAACACTATAATTTACTACCATTGCCAAATATTCTTTTGCTGTATTGGGAAGTGAGCTGGCAATCGCAGGTGGTTGGATGCTTTTCGTAAAAATTTTCCTTTAGCAAGTTATATAAAATACGTCACAGATTCTGCGCTAAGGAAGAAGTTAGGTGATTAAATTTGCCATGCCAGATGCACTTTAGACATGAGTGACTCGACTTAATTTAGCCTGTAATATCAACGCTGCTAACAAGCACAGTAGCAAGTTTCTAAAATAATTTCGCACACACCCACAGGGGTAATTGTGGAGTTTAAGCGAACCACTCCAAATCACTCAATTTTTTTTACTAATCGACACATATCCTTTTACCAAATCACATTACAAAACCGGGAGAAACGTGTTTTTAAAGTGTAAAAAGAAAAACATTGAAAACACGTAAAACGATAGTTCGATCGTGTTGAAGCGTCGGCCATCTCGCAGGAGACAGTAACGAGAAAACCTGATTTGCATCGCAATGAAAGGAGACGGAAATTACCTAACCTAACCAACCTAATCTAACCCAACAAACCTTACCTACCTAACCTAACAAAAAACGCAGACAGCATAGTTTGGAACATTACTTTCCGTTTTCGCGATGCCAACTTTTCGTGCTACTCTGAATCCCGGAACATGGCCGCCGCTTTACACGGCCGGGCCCACCGTTTTACGTGGTTAAAAAACGTGTTTGGAGAGCTAAAAAAAAGTGTTTACATAACCCAAAAAAAACATTTCCCCCCATTTTTGTAACGTGAAATGAGAAGATTTAGGTCGGTACGTACCAAAATTGATGGATTTATCGTGGTTCGCTTAAACTCCACAATTATCCCTGTATAGGTGTGCGAAGTTATACAGGAAACCGATCCTACACAACAGGGTAACATTAATTGAAATAAACGAGTTTCCAGTTGGTTATTAGCAGATTCACCTTAAAATATATATGTGAATAGGAACCCATACATACAATTATATGCTACCTTAACCCTATCTTCCTTATTAAGTCTTAAGCAACCTGGGTTAACTTACCATTAGTGCTAAAGCTGTTAACGACTTGGTAAGCCTTTCCCTCGGCGAGTACTCTACTTGTCCATCTTTTACGTGCCACGAGATAGTTCGGCTGTACAAGAACGATATTGAGCAGAGTGGCCAGCTAGTAGTTTCGCCCACCGACAACTGTTCTTCTGTAGGTCGCCTGAAGACGAGGGCGGAATTCAAAGCGTCTTGCTCAGATTTTGAGGGCCGAAGTTTCGTCAGCGTCTCTCTAAATTCTTGTTGGCTTAGTTTCAGTTGGTCGCCGCCATTTTGAAATTTGTCAAGCTCTTTTGAAAATTCCTCAGTCGGAAACGTTAGACCTAAATCATAGTATGCCGACTGGTCTCTCTTGGAATTTTGTGGCATCGATTCGGTGTTTAAGATAGAAGATTCCACCGGTCCCATATGCAAATGATTAAACGCAGATTTCTGGAACGGACCGGGAGACTGCGCTCGACGGACGTAACGAAGCCGTTGTTGTTTACAAACGTATTTTACTTTTGGCATCGTTGCTCTTGTAACAATCATATTTAAAATATCTATCCACGATGGCAAGATGTTTAGGGCGAAACTGTCGTTGTCCTTCGGCCACACGGTGGGATCGGACGGACTCAACCAGCACTCCATGGCGGATAGTAAGAATTTAGAATTTTGACAATAAAAATTTGGAATTAGTTAATTTAGAATACTGCGGTATTCATTTAAAAAATCGCGAACTTCAGTGCGAAGGTAGAAACATCGGTAAAGCAGGCCAACATTGGTGGTGGCAAAATTTTGAAAGAAAAAGGGGCGAAATTTAAAAATTTTCTACTCACATTATTCGTTTCATGCGACTGCCTACAGTCATGACCATCTCCCCAACTGATGACAGATCGGTTGCTAAGGAAATCTGATGTTCGATTTAATCAGGAAGCGTAACCCGTTTTATTTGGGAACACGCTTGTTTTGTGAGCGGCCATTGTCAAAATTAGTTCAACACTATATATGGAAGCATCCTTGCCATTGTTGTGAAACAATGTCCGTAAAGCTATAACAATCTGCAATGAAAAAACAAGTGATACAGTCAGCAATGTGGTAATTTCGCTTTTGATAAAACGGTGGGGAGTTGAGGCATCTGTGGTTGCTGTGCTGAGTAGTCCTACTCTGTCTAGAACTTGTAGAGTTTTGTTGTTGCATGCTGGGAGTCATGAACGGTACCAGTTCGAGCCTGCCCTATAAATATTAAACGTGAAGGGCGTTCATTGACTGAGTATACTTTCGTTCCCAGGTGTCAGTTGAAAAACACAAAGATTAACATACGAATCAAGAAAGGTCTTATACGTTTACGAAATAATTTGGTTCAGGCTACGAATCGAAGAAAAATAAGGTAAAGATGGAAGGGAAAGACTGATTAGTAGTGACTTTTCGGTCATCTCCTTAATCTTACAAAAAATATTGCAAACAAGCTGTTAAAAGCACACATCCAAGAGCGATTAAACTCGGTAATGTGTTTCATGACCAAAAATCAAAGCCACTGATTCTACTGTAGGGGCACAAGGCTCGAAGGTAAATAGTGCCTCCAGTGGCATAATGTGTGGGATGCGAAGGGTGCGGCTGTAGAAGGACCCACACTGAAGTACGGTAGAGGGGGGGGGGGGGGCCACACACACATAAAATAAAAACGAAAGCAAGAAAGGACGAAAGAGAAAAGGGAAGAGGGAGAGAAAATAATCAAGATAAATACTTCATTTTACAGTTTTATTGTAGGTTTACATCTCAGTTGTTATTGCTTGTATCCACGGTTGCCCCTTCCTTGCCTGTGTTTCTAGACCTATCAACGTATGAAAACAACAGTGCAGGCATGTTCACTGACTTTTTCTTACTATTCCGGCACTGGTGTCAACTGTAGAACGGTCGTTTTACGAAACTTAAAATTATTAAGTCTTGACCCCCGACTTTCAGAACTAGCAGAAAAAAAGAGAAAACTTGATACCCGTCTTTCCATTAGGGTGGAGTGCTTTCTATGGTAGAAAAAACTTTTTTTTTTATTTCGAATCGGCTAGGTGCAGAAAAGTTGCCTTTTGGCCTCCTTATTACTCTCCCAAAAGCAAAAAATTCTTAAAAATTTTTCAGAGGTGCCCCAAGGGGTCCAAAGTTTGTAAATTCCATGAAAATTTGACGTTTTTCTCGAAATTTTCTGTAAGTCACCACATTTGAATTTAAAATTGGCGATGTGGCCAGAAGATGCCTTATATCATCAATTTTGCAAGCAAAAAAAATTGTTGACCTTGTACTAGATTAAGAAGTGCCCCAAGAATCACCAAAAAATGGAATTTTACACAGTATAAAGTAGATGAACTCGCTCATGCCCCACGCCACAAAACCGCAAAAACGCCTACCAATATATCTTTGGTGTTGCTTCTGCGTTTGTGAGTGTGAATCTGGGGGGTTCTGGCCTTGTAGCCAGGATTCCAGCAGAATCGAGCACCTACAAAAATGTTGGGCGCAAAATCCTATTGGGTGGTACTATTTTGTCTAGTTTTTGTTTGTTTTCCCGTATTGTGTCTGATCTGCAACATGTTTAAAGGTTTTTTGTTTTGTTTTAGATTGAATGTTGAGCTGAACATAACTGAAAGCAGGTAGTGAACAGAAATACAGACTAACAGTAACTAATAACCATGGCGGGAAAAATGTCAGTCAAACCCAAAACAAGACAAGTGAGCAAATGTCCTGTTTTTGGCGTTCCAGCAAAATTGCCTGAAACAGTATTGCCAATAAACGCTGACGTCATGAAGTATTTCTGCATATTCATGAGGAAATGAAGCAAGGTAAACCTGCTGCCAAAGATCTTACAGTTACGGATGTTGCAGAATGTGTCGCTTGTGGAATTGATTGTTTATGGCGCAAACTTTCTATACCAATTATTTCCCATAAAAGTCTAGTGGAGAAGGTAAAGTTGCATCACAGCAAGTACCATAATTTACGAAGCCCAAATGATTCTAAATATTTAGCAAAGCTTCAAGACTTCTTCAAAGAGACTATTGCAGCAGCACAACGATCAGATACACTGTATCTGCCACACTCTCTGGCTAGATCTGGAAGTTCTGTACGCATCCAGGAAGCAGAAGGAAATTCCATTGTTGCTACAATATCATTTATTTCAGATGGGATTGGGAACTCAGTAGCGGAGGACGATGCTGTAATCAGAACAGAATCAGCACCAATTTCACATGTTTAATCTGCATAATCCAACATATCAATATCATATTCATAAAGGTTAGCTTTAGAATTAGATGGTCCGAGAACAGAGTTGCAAGTAGCTTTGGCGAACGTTCTGTTTCTTTTTCTTTTTGTTGTTTCATTTCTTGACGTTTCTTGGTAGTATTTCCATCAATTCTGCCAATCATCATATTACTGGTGCGTCTTTGGTCGAGTAAAAATACCCTTTCATTGTTAGGCACTTTCTTTGCTTTCTCACATTGGCACAAGGACACGTCTACACACTTGCATGCAGAAATATCAAACAATTGAGACTACGCCTCCTTGAAGAAGTCTTGAAGCTTTGCTAAATATTTAGAATCATTTTGCATGCCCTTGTAGGGATTCAGTAAATTACGGTACTTGATGTGGTACAACTTTATCTTCTCCACTAAACTTTTATGGGAAATAATTGGTAAAGAAGCTTTGCTCCATAAACACTTAATCCCACACGCAACACGTTCCGAAACATCCGTAACTGTAGGATCCTTGGCGGCAGGTTTACCTTGCTTCATTTCCCCACGAATATACAGAAAATACTGCATGATGTGAGCGTTTGTTGGCAGCACTGTTTCAGGCATTTTTACTGGAGCACCAAAAACAGGACAGTTGCTCACTTGTCTTGTTTTGGGTTTGACTGAGATTTTTCCGGCCATAATTATAAGTTAATGTATTTCTGCTCACTCAATGTTTTCTGTTATATTCAGCTCAGCATTCAATCTAAAATAAAAATAAAAAAAACCCCTTAAACGTGTTGTAGATCAGACACAATAGTGGAAAACAAACGAAAACTAGACAAAATAGTACCTTCCAATAGAATTTCGCACCCAACACTTTTGTAGGTCCTCTATTTTGCTGGAAACCGGGATACAAGGCCAGCGGCCCCAGATTCACACTTACAAACGCAGAAACAACACCAAAGATAGGTTGGTAGGCGTTTTTGGGGTCTTATGGTAATGGGGCATGAGCGAGTTCATCGTCTTTACATTGTGTAATATTCCCATTTTTGTTGATTCTTGGGGTTCCTTGGGGCACCTCTTAATCTAGTGCAAGGTCAACAAATTTTTTTGCGTGCAAAATTGATGCTGTAAGGCATCTTCTGGCAGCATCGCCGATTTTAAATTCAAATGTGGTGACTTACAGAAAATTTCGAGAAAAACGTCAAATTTTCATAGAATTTACAAACTTTGGACCCCTTGGGGCACCTCTGAAAATTTTTTTAGAATTTTTTGCTTTTGGGAGAGTGATAAGGAGGCCAAAAGGCAACTTTTCCGCATATAGCCGATTCGAATTTAAAAGAAAAGTGTTTTTCACTCTACCCTACTTTCCATACCACGTCCACATGGACCCCAACATCGTGGTCATGGTCGGAACTTTAATTACTTTTTCTTTCGCTAAAACATTTTCGGCGTTGTCGTTGGTCCTTTCTTCCCTCCCCTCCACGTGCTATCATTTTATCTAGCTATTGGTTATCAGCGCTTATTCATCAAAACATTTCCCCAAAGCGTAGGCCTGTGCCCTGACCGCGTCCACATTTGACACACGGGGTCAAGGTCTGAAGGCCCGCTTTCGACCAAGACGTAAAAGCCATGGCCGGACCGAGTGTAGACGGTTCAAATCCGGGCCTGAGGACTTTTTTCCCAAGTGTGGTTGAAGTATAACTTACGAAGCAGTATAGCCCAAGACCGGTTAGCAGGAAAATCGGCGCGCAAGGATACTTTGCTTGAAAAAGTAGTTTACATTTTCGCAGAAAAGAAAGCAATGCGGGTTGCATTTGTGTAACATAATGCCTCATGAGGTGTTAGTTTAGGACTGCTATACTGGCTATACCATACTAGAAATAAAGAATTTTTTCAATTATCTGTATTATTAATATCGTAAGCAAGCGAGGACTATTGCATCAACAGCGAGATCGCTGCAGCTACGCTATACCTTGCCGCTTCCCTTCTCCCTACTGGCCGCATGGGGCAGGCCCGTTAAATCACTCGTGCTTATTATGTTGGTGGTGAAGGGGAGGGGACTTCCCATTAAGGGGACGGGGTGAGGGGGAAGTACGGGATGAGGAGAGGATTTAACACACCATTTACCAACCACATGCAGTCCATAGACGGGTTACCAGCTATTACATATATACATTTTCGTATGTGTGTGGTGGCAGCGAGTGGTGGGGGAGGCACGGGCAGCCATATTTTTGTGCACCAGGGCCCACACCGACTAAGTTACCCCGCTGAGTGCATCATTCAACTTGGTTGGTGCAAACAAGGGAAGGAAATGGTGGAACACTATCTTTTTGAGTACCGTGTTTTTCTTACTCACATTCAGTGTTGCTCCATGGTTTGGGGTGGCGAACAATAGCAAGACTGCCTTTTCCAACTCAAGACGTAGGAGAATCTACCTGTCACCTGAGACCAATCCTACTCCTCCATTTCTTACCTCTGAGATCTTGAAGTACTAAATATTGTTTTTGCGAATGTTGCAGGCAAAAATCTCTGGTACAGATGGTCTAGTCCTCCGATTTTTCTATCAGCGTTCTTTAGGTAAAGGATAATAAAATCCCTTACTTCGGACGTCAAAAACTTAGCTTAAATAAAATAAATAAAAAATAAATAAAAATAGATTTTACAAACATAAAATCGTGCTGTAAGGGCAAAGAAGGAATGAATTACCATCCACTTATACTGTGGCCTGCGCATTAAAGCCCAGAAACTTAGCCGAATATTTGAAAACACTTTAGAAAACGGAACAAATATGTTTCAGTTTCTTTTAAAAGCTGCACGGGATGGTGAGGACTTACATCACAATTGTCGCCAGAGGTTGTTTGAATTTGAATTTTATTAGAGCTGTGGCCCTTAGCCAAGTGCTCTGAAGAAACTACAAAACCAAACAAACAAACAAACAAAACAATTCAACAATAAATCTACACCAACAACAACAAACCAACAACTGCATCAACACTTACATGTAAGATAGATGCTACGCCGTGTCAATGAGAGGTTGTTGGGTGTTAGATCCAACACTGACGGAGGTCCAGTTAGCTCAACCACTTGTTCCGAGTTGCCGATGCACAATTCGGTTTTCGGAAGCACCTGAGGAGCACAAGACGCGATGCTGTTCCTGGAATCTGGGATACACGAGGCATGGCTAAATGACTGTCTTGCTGTGGCCGTGTTCATGGATATCAGGGTGGCGTACGATATGGTTGATGTGCTGTGGGTCGGGCATGAACTGGACGGGTTGGGGTCAGCCTGAAGCTGAGGAAGGCTATACTTGCCTTGCTTGGCCAGTGGGCCTTTGCCACAAGGGTTGGCTCCTTCTGGTCTGGGGTGAGAACGACTGGTCGGGGCTGCCGCAGGGTAGCTGCCTCAGCCCGTTGCTCTTTGCCATTGTTATTAACTCGGTTCTGGTGAAAATGAGTCAGGCTGTCAACGTGGTGGCATATGCGGACGATGTGGCAGTCTGGCTCACGGGAAAGGACCTGTCAGCAATTCTGGCTGCTTTGGAGTCTGCTGTAGATGGTGGTTCCAGAGCTCTCGCCGCCAGGGGTCTTCAGCTGGCTGATGCCAAGACGGAGCTCATGGTGTTCAGGCGGGGTCAGGCCTGTCAGGCTAATCTTCCAAGTGAATGGTACTTTGCTGTGGTCCTCCTGTAAGGTCCGTTACCTGGGGTTCTGGCTGGACAAACAGATAACATGGGTGCACGACGTAGCCGCTGTTCGCAAGAACTTGACGAACCGGCTTGGTGTGTTGAAGTCTCTGGCTGGGAATCGGTCTGTTGCAAAGCGCAGCATACTTGTTAATCTTTATAAAGTATACCAGCGCTCTTGTGTTGATTTTCATGCTCCACTATTGGCTTCTTCCCAGCAGGCCATAGCTGGGCTGCAGGTAGCACTGTATGACTGTCTTTGTGTGGTCACCGGTTGCTTGCCTTCAACCCTGGTGTTTGCCTATACTACTACTATTCCAAGGTCTTTGGTTTACCCTTCATGTTGAGGCCGGGGAATGCCCACTGGTGTATCGGGCGAAGGAGTCGTTGGTGAGGCTCTGCTTGCGTGCAATCGTGAGGGGCCAATCAGACCCTCTTGCTCGCATCCTCACCAATTACGGGCTGTTAACGCCTGAGGCCTGTGTGCTACTCGGGGCCCCGGGGGTTGGGTGCTTCTCTTGTACATCAGGGTCCCCTGGGTGCTCTTCCATTGCCAGTATTTGTCCGTCCCCCTGGCCCCTGGCTGTGGTGCGGCGTTGCGGTAGTGGCTGCATTGGACCCAGCGGTTCCTGTGCCTTTGCCTGGCTCTTGTGTTGAGGTATTTTGTGATGCTTCCTTCATGCCATCTGGGCTTGGCAGAGTTGGGGTGTGTGTTCCAGAGTTGCGGTTGGACTATGGGTTTACTTTGCGGGCCCTCCCATCAGCATTTGTCGGGGAACTGGTGGCGATTTTGGTGGCGATTAACATTGGAGCGGACCTCCAGTTCCCAGAGTTTTGTGTGTTGACAGACTTGCTGGCGGGGCTGGGGTTTCTTGGGCGGTACAATGTTCACACCCTATCGTGCAGGAAGTTGGACAGGAGGTGTTCACATTGGGGCTCCAGGGGGTAGCCGTGTCTATTGGCTGGGTGAAGGGTCACTCGGGCGTGTTCGGCAACGAGCTGGCTGATGGCCGGGGTTCCTGCGGTGGGTGTAATGTGCTGTCTTTCACTGTGAGCCATCGTGACATTCGTCCAGTGGCTGCTGCTAACTTTCGGACGGAATGGGATGCAGCTTGGGTTGCTGGCACAACAGGTAGGCAGCTCTTTGCCCTGCATCCCACTTCCGCCACCCCGACCGCCCTGAACTGCCTCTCTCGCCGGGATGCTGGCTTGGTGTCGCGGCTACGTACGGGTCATGCTCCCCTACAGGCCCACCTCGCCCGTCTCGAGAGGGTCCGGTCGCCAATGTGCGCGTGTGGGAGTGGTCCGGAAACTGTCCAGCATTTCCTCTTGGATTGTCCGCGCTGTGCATCTCAGCACCGATTTTTGTTTAGGGGGGAAGGGGATCTGTTGCAGCAACTTCTAGGGATCCTACCGCATGTAGTGGCTGGAGGTGGGTCCCTGGGTAGGGTCTTGGGGTTCTGCTGGGCTATGCGGCGTTTTAAATCTTGACTCTGGTTGACTCTGGTGGCCTACTCCGTTGGTTCGGCACCCCTCTCGCATTCTGTCAGTATTTGCCTTAGTGAAGGCCGGGCTGGCCAGGTACGTGATGTGTGTTAATGTGTTAATGTGTTAGTGTGTTAGTGTTTAAGTTAGTTTGTAGCATGAGCGTATGGCTTGAGGGCTCTTTTGGCTCAATAAAGAAAACTCAAACTCCAGAAAGGCCAGTCTGCATTGGCGATGGTAGATTGCACGGCGGCCACCATTTGAAACACATGGGATGCAAACCAACTTTCACTGTAAGTGCTGTGGGTGGATGGTAAGTTCCTGTTACACAAGAATGTGTGAGTTTGGGTTCAAGATGGGCTCTTGCACTGGCCTTGCTTGACTGGGGTCTATTCAGGAAAACCCTTTGAAGACATTACTTTTCTTGCGTCTAATAGAAAGTCTGGCCAGGAAATTACGTTTCTATGTGGGCCGATTCTTTTTTTGTGGAAGATGTGGCCTTTCTGGGCCACGGCTTCTCTATAGAGGCCGTCTGTGCTAGCATCAGTAAGACCTCAGCATTTATGCTTCCTGGTTGGCAGTTTGTGGTCTTCGCATCGTATCTAGTAAGTCGGATGCATTAATGTGTTTTAGGGACAGGCCAGGTGTCTTCGGTCATGGTTTTTTGATCAGTGTCCTTTGGATACCCAAAGGATGCTGATCGAAAAACCACGCATTGGCTAGCTTCTAATTGGAGGCCACTTCTGGGGATATAGTTCCATGGGTCCTTAACCTGGTAATCCTACACTGGGTCATCATTCTACGGCGAGTGGTGGGCATGGACTTATCCCTTGTAGAATCTTGTTTAATTCATTTGTTCTATCGGTAACGCTTCATAGTAGCGCTCTCTTCCATTTTCCCTCTAATTTGTTGTCTCAATGTCCAAAGAGCCTACCAGTGGCTCTTGTTGCCATGCCTTCATCTCATGTTGCTGTTTAGCTCGTGGCAACTGGAAATCTCCCAGTGGAAGAATAGTTATGGCAGCTCACTTTGGGTTTGGAGATCTGGAGCTTCACGTGGCTTTCCTTCTGCTGAAGGGTTGCATGTCTTTGGTGGAACTAGTAGTCCACTCCCCACTTATTGACCCACCATGGTTAAAGCACTACGACCTGTGCACTACGACTTGAGCCATTATTATTTTGGTAGTTATGCCAAGCTTTGATTTCTTTAGTTTCAAAAGCTGGGGCCGCCTTTGCAGACGGTGAAGACTCGGGGAGACTTTAGGATACATGTGTAGATGAGAAGAGGATCTTATTCACATTAACACAGATGTAGCAAATGTGACAAACAGCTTGGGCAGTACGACGTTCATGGCCGGGTCTGTACTGACCATAAAGCCAGAGTGACAATGACATATATAGTCAGAAGTAGGGATGGGCGATATTGCGATATTTTGATAATAACACGATATTCAACACACGCTATAGTGTTATCGCAATGCTTTTCGTGTTTCACGATCATCGCAGCTTTGAGGTCATTTCGGCTGTTTCCCATCGGTGTCGACAATTTCGCTTATATTGACCGATTTTTTCACCAGCTTTCCAGTGGTGCAAGCCAAAAGTCTTTAGTTGCAACCGTTCTGAATTTATTTCAAATAAACCATCTAATCTACATTTATCAACAAACATGGCCTCCAAATGGATAAGAAAAATTGCTACTCACTGCTGATTTTGACAGGATTAAGCTTGTGTGTTGATTAATTAATATCAACATTTTCACATCTTAACAAGTCACTTAACTGTGCAGAAAATGTTCGGATTGTGCACACTGTTTTTTAGGTAATGTTTTTTTTTGGGTATGGCGTATCTGAGTGCGGTTTGTATGGTATTTCAAGTTCTTAAAATATTTTAAAGTGCTTAATTATTTTGAATAAATAAGAATAAATAAGAATAAATTTTTTCATAATTTTGTATTAACATGACACTAACTTGGCCTATTATGTATGTGCATTTAGGCTTAGTCGTAGTATTACTAATGTATAATAAGTGGGCTTACTGTAGGAATAAAGCTGTTATGACCAATTGACCAAATTAAGACAGCTTGGCTACACATTTTGAGATATCGCAATAATCGCAAATATCGCATATCAAGGCGCTGCAATAATAGCGTAGTCGAAATTTCATTATCGCCCATCCCTAGTCAGAAGAGCAATAATTCTTGTTGTTGTTGAATTGTGTTTTCGTTGAAATTTTCTGGTTGGGTTTAAAATTTGGCACCTCTTTGATCATTCCACAGCTGACATCAAGTGCCTAGACTAGGCTTGCAAAAGTAATACTTGAAGAACTGAATTCCCTCTTTCCCTACTTCCATGGATTTGTTTGGAGGTCCCTATAAAACGTCATGGAATGCAGGACCTAGAGCCGCCAGTCTGGGCTTGTTCATGGATTTCCTACCAATTTTCTGTTGTTTTAGCTCTTTCTGCTTATGCAGTGGAGCTAGCAGCCACTTAGGAGGCTTGATTTCCTTTCTAATGAAGGCTTAGAAAGGGGAGTAATCTTTTCAGATAACCTCAATGCTCTTTCTGCTATCGTATTATTTTATTGCAGAATGTGATAGTGCGATCAAGTGATTTGGGAGAATGGCAGTTCTCTGATTTCTTCACCACTAAGGCAGGGCAAAAGCAAATTATGGACACACAATTATGTTGTTGTCTGGTTTTATATACTTTTGGGCAGGGTAAGTCTTCTTGAATTGAACCTGACCCGAGTGGGTGCCTGAGCAACGAATCAATGGTTTAGCATAGCCAGTTCGTGTGGGGTATTTTCTGGGCCACACACATCTTTGCAAACGCCAAAACAACTTTCTTGGAAGTTGCCCTGTACGTACAGAGTGCGAAGAATGGGACACTTCTTGGTCAGGCCAGCCCGCAGGGGCCATAAGGTTGCGATAAATCTACCCACATGCCAAAATGGTGGGGTTTCCTGTGGGATGGGGCGCTGGGTTGAATCACTATGTTCTGCCTCCTCACCGAACATGTTCCCCGGAAGCCATTTGGCACGTATTAACATTACTCCAGGACAATAACCTTCTTGAGGAGGTGATGAGGAGACGGGCCTCTCATTTTGTTTGCCTGCCCTCATTTTTATGGTGGAGCAGCCCTTTTTAGTTCGGGGATTACGTGGAACGCTGGTATCTAATGGTTGGACCAATTGGCTACACGACTCCAGCCCATACCTTGTGTATTAGCTTGTCTTATCCTTCGTCTAGTCTATGGGCCACCCAGTAATTTGTACTCTTTCATCCTCTTTTGATTTTTAGTGGTGAACTTTCACACTTAATCCTAACAATCCTAATCTTAATCCTAATCCTAACCGTGTTGCGTGTTAAGGGGTTCCTGGGGCCGACAGCTTTGTCTACTTGGGCCCATGCCCAAACCACTCCAATCAAATCCAAGCTCCCAGTCTTACTGTTTTGCCCCAAAATTGTTGAACAGATAAGGGTAAGTATAAGAATAATTTTTCTTGTTGCTGGAAAAATACAATAACATGTTAATTTTAGCATTAGTTCCTCGAACGATGCTGTTTCCCTGGAGGTTTTTTGGTGCTCAGTAACTTCCAGCTGCTTGACCCTACCACGCATGTGTGACGTGGTGCTCCCAAAAAATGCAAGTTCACGAGAGTATTTGTCATCCATTTTTTCTCCAAGCCCGTCTCCACGTCGCTCTGTTTTCCGACATTCGCTGTTGCATTCGCATTCGTGCGATGAAGTATTCGTCGTTGGAACCTCTTCCAGCGGAGGGTACCGCATTCGTGCGATGAAGCATTCGTCGTTTTGTCCAAGAACAGATGACACCACCACCACTTCTGCTCGTCATATTTGTGACCAACCCACATTTCGACTGACATTTTAAAGAAACATTTGTTTCGACTTTGGTTGCTTGTCTCGATCGTGGTTAAACCCACGCACCGAGTGAAGTCTCAAGTCAGACACTGTGAAGCAATCACCTGTGCTATTCTCTCAAGGACGCTACCAACCTCTATGGATCAGGGGAACATTCGTCATTTGCACTGTCACACTCACCGCCTGTCTCTGCAGCTGTCACTGATTGGATCCAAGCTGAATGCAGTTAACAAACTTTCTGCTGCCCTGCGTTTGGAGTGAAATCTTCATGCCATACGACATTTCAATACGTTCCGTCTCGATCGTGGCTTGGCCAAGCCCACATTTCGAGTGAAATTGCAAACCTCTGATGTCTTCAGTCAAGCTCCTCGTCTAGATTGTAACCTGGCATGTGACGAGACACGCATCAGCCTCAACTTCCACACCCATCTCGATCGTAACCTGGCATGTAACGAGACATTGTTCTACACGCATCTCGTTTGGATCATGGCTATACCGAACTGACGTTTCGAGTGAAGCTTTTCCACACACTGAATGTCTTTGACTTTAGCTCCTCGTCTCGATCGTTATCTGGCACGTGACGAGACATGCACCAACCTCAACTACAACCCCATCTCAATCGTAACTTGGCACGTAACGAGACACTGTTCTGCACCGCATTTTGCTTCAATTATGGTTATACTGTACACACGTTTCGAGTGAAGCTCTTCCAGACACTGGATATCTTCGACTTTGGCTCCTCGTCTCGAGTAGGGTAAAAAGGCGATTGGGTTGGTCCGTACATCAGAAAACCCAGACGACGCAAAACCCAGGGGAAAAACAGGGGAGGTGTGTGGTAGAGTGAACTACCCCTTACCATTCGGCAACATTGTTTCGGGAACGTCCAGCAAACTGGGATCCACGTAACATGTCCATTGATCAGCTTTTCCCTCAGAAATTCCATTCTCTATCCAACAATCACCCTGTCACTTCTTTCTTATGTTGTTTCCTTGTTTGGTTTTTTGGTCTCGAACCCGCATGTTGGGTAGCAAGGCGTGGGCTTGACCGTCTTGCCCCCAAATTTCCGATGCCAAACACCATGTTTGCAACAACGGCACGCATCTTTATCGAAAGCCACACAATTGATGATCACTTGCAGTGTCTGGCAATCTCCGGCCAATTACCATTCACGACCGGCTGCTGTTTCCACGTGGTGCAATCATATCCTGATATCTCGCACACAGATGCGGGTTCTGTAGGTGTTGCACAATATTGCACAAGGTTGCGTCATGTGGCAACTACTTCACGACCATGCATACATTTGAGCAGAAGCGATGTGGCCTACCCACCGCATGCGAATCATTTCTTCGACCAGAAGCGGGCAGACAAGATGACGGCTGCAGCGGCAGCGATGGACGACTTTCCCAGCTACCCCGTAGTAGAGAAATCTAGGACCGGCAAGACTCGGTGGCAACTTCATTGGGTTTAGACCGAAGAGCTGAGCAAGTACCAGGACAAGAAAGGTTTCTCCGAACCTCCAATGGGCTACATTGGCACATGCAACAATTATAGCAAGGAGTTGGATTTTTTCATAGAATTATTCAGGGAGACCGCAGATTTCATCGTAAAGAGGACCAACCAATTCATGGAAGACAGGGCCAGCAATGCCAAACGTAGCAAACGGAATGTCACGTCAACCAACACACTAGGACCAAAAGACAATGCAGGGACTTCACCTCACGGGGAGCCATCGGCCGTGGAGGACAATATGGCCATGGCCAACACAACAGTGGAGTCATTGGTTCCGCCACCACTACCACCATGTCCATCACCACCCTGCATCACTTACTGCCGGTTTTCACCACTGACTGGAATTCCGAGTGAACCACTGCTAGGAATACCACAACCAGACGTCCACATGGAAGAAGCAGCCGGGTCAAGCCAAGCACAGCCGCCGATGCCAGAATCAGATGTGCCGGGGAGGAGGACGAATCAGAGTACCCATATTACTGTGAGGAAAATGAGGACTACTATGAAGGCAGCAGTCATGAATCAGTCAACGATGAGGACGAGTTAGACGACGAACTAAAAGAAACCGAGTCAGAGGACGATGCCGACGCTTAGCTTACGGCGTCCAACAGTGAGGAGGAAGAAACAAGGCCAAACAGTCCATCTCGACCGCTAAGGCCAGCCAGCCCACCATGACCGCCAACCTAAACAGAAACCTTGCCCACCACTGCCATGCCAATGCCACTTTGTCCGACACTGCAATCATCAGAAGCAACATCGCCCACATGTGAGCCCGGTTGGTCGGTCATACGTCGTCCCACACCAGCAGAGGAGGTCTCGTCGACCAGAGAGCTACGGTCCAGCCAGAATCGCAAGCCAAAAGCCAAAATAGCAACATCGCAGCCGCGGCCACTAATGAGACGAACCAAAAGAGGACTCGTTCCCATCCCTCGGGGTCTTTCAGGTAGATTCATAAGTCATTGTAAAGAATCCGAGGAAGTAATCTGCATCTTTTCGTCGGTGGAGGAGGACGAAAGAGCCATCACAACAACAGTCAACGTAGTCTAGCCACCACCCCCACAATCACCGCCACCGTCACTGGAACCGAGTAAACTAGAAGCCTTGAAACGACTTTGGCGAGTCGTACTGTACGACAAGATCTACAGAAGTAATATGTTCCCAATAATACCATACCCACCATCGATGTTTCCCGAGTCACTCAAATGCCATAAAAGGAAACAATTATTATTCTGGCTACCTCCAGAAGATGCGCCACGCCAGGATAACCCAATATGTCATTCACCATTTCAGCCAACAACAGTCTCAGCCAAGCGCTCCACCAGTACAATCCCCAGAAGATCCGAGAACAGAACCCCCAGGAGATCCGAGCACAGGACGGTTGGTGCTAGAGCAGATATGTGGAGAGGTGGACAAGACACTCAGGAGCCAGTCAGAGTCCTCGTCGTCAACGTCGCCGATCCAGCCGGCGCAAGTCCAAAGGGAAGAAGCAGGGTCCACTTCCAACTATAGTCAAGAGCCAGCTGCCAAGGAGACACCATCAACGGTCATCTCGTCGCAATTCCCTCAGCCAGGGGAACAAGCAGACGCCATTTCCAGCTCCAACTCCAGCCAAGACCCAGCAGTAACGACAACCACGCAAGCCTGTCAAACATCGCCGAAATGGAAAAAACCATGTCCGACTCCCATGTGGGTACCATTGACGAAAGACGAGTTTCTGGCTTTCATCGGAATACTGGTAATCATGGGCTACAACGACTTGCCGGAGATGGCGCAGTATTGGTCCACATCCCCAGACCTGGGAAACCACTCCATCAGATCGACCATGACCAAAACAAGGTTCAATCAAATCTGAAACAACTTTCAGCTGTCCGAAGAACCGTCTTTCAACGGTACCGATCCCCAGACTGCATCGCACACGACCAGGCAAGCCATGGAAGAGCAGAAGACCAAGGAGAACATGGACGCAATAATGAAGTTGCGACCGGTGGTGGAGGCCGTCAACCAGGCATTCCGCAAGTCCAGGAACAGTTCTCTGGCTAGATGAGTCCATGACTGCATACACTGGAAGATCCAAGATCAAGGTATACCAGCCCAAGAAGCCCATCAAGGTTGGCTTTGAACACTTCACTCTCTGCGACCCGTTCGACGGTTCCACCACACCCTCATGATCCACAGTCATTGATCGCCTAACCTTCGAGACCAGAAGGAAAGACGGGCCTCAGGTGGATCACTACACTTTTCAACCATCCAATCATGACGGAACTCGTCGAAAAACACGACCGTTCCAATGTTCGACACTTAGCCACCTCGTCAGACAGCAAGTTCATGAATGTATCGTCAAACACTCGCTTTAGTCTAGCACCGGCAAAGCTCGAAACGACTGCCCTTCAACAAGTTCCAACCAGTCTTTGCTGCAGGTCCAATGGCTCAGCTCCAGTTCAGAATGTCGTACCACTCATCACCGAAACGAAGCCACTAGTCCAACTACTCCGACCAGTTCCAAGAGACTGCTGCTACTACCTCTCCGAGCTTAAATGGCTCACTGCCACTATCGCTGCTAGGTCCGGCAGCACTCTGGAGATGTGCCACGGGACGAACCCACAGCTCACTGCCAAAGCGTTGCCACCAGTCCAAATGGCTCAAACAGTTTAGAACCTTCCAAGCCCGAAAGCGAGGTCAGGCTGCTCGTCGCCAAGTCTTTGCTGCTGGTCCAACGGCTCAACTCCAGTTCGGAATGGCGTACCACTCGCCACCAAAGCGTCACCACTAGTCCAACTGCTCCGACCATCTCAGAGACAGCATAACCTCAAGAGGAACGAGTGCTCACCACCAAGTCTTTTCTACTCGGTCTAATGGCTCACCCCAGTTTTGAAAGGCATCCCAATCTTCACCAAGCAAAGCCGCTAGTCCAAAGAGCTCCAACCTAGTTTAGAACATCGAGCCCACAGCTCATCACCAGTACACAGCTCATCACCAGTCTCGCCATTCGGTCTAGTTCGACTGAGGAGTAGGGTTCGCCAGCAAGACCCACAACCAAAGCCACTAGTCCAAAGTGCTCGTCCAGTTCGGAACAGTGTAGCCATAGGACGAGAATGCTCACCACTCGTCTCGCTTACTCGGTCCAACAGCCGGTTTAGAAAAGCGTATCGACCTCCACGAAAGACACTAGTCCAAACAGCTCGACAAGCTTAGAACGAAATGTCGTACCTAAGGCAAGGGATCCATCCTCCCAAGAAGACTGGGGGATCATCGATGGAACAGTTTACGTTTGCACCAGTCTCACAACTCGGTCCGAAGGGTCTACTCCGGTTTAGAACTGGAATCTGCCGGCACGAAGACAAGGGGGATCCGTCGCTCACCACCAAAGCGTCATCACCAGTCCAAACTGCTCAGCCAGCCTAGAAAATCGGGGCCACAGTGCTCATCGGCCAAGTCTTCGTCGCCACCGGTCCAATGGCTCAACTGCACATCAGAATGGCAGATCCAAGCCCGAAGGCACGGACACAAAGATTCATCATCGAAGCATCGCTACTAGTCCAATGGCTTCAACCAGCTTAAAACAAAGGACCCACATGCCACAAACACCAACAAACCAACCAATGCCGAGTTATGCCATGCTGTCATCCCGCCCGGTCATAGCGGGATGGTGATTCGCCGTCCAGGTTTGACGGATCTCACACCTTACTGTTTTGCGCCACTCAGGTTTAGTCACAAGAACTAATCCCTACGACTCGCACGACACTGCCATCTACCCTGGCCGATCGCGTCACCGATGCACAGTACGAGACCGTCACCAGCAAACACAATAATGACTCCTCCACATCACAGAGACACCGAAGAGAATCTGGAACTTTCTCGCCACAAGCCCAGTATACTACCGATTGCTTACCTGCCGCATAGCTAGTGCTCCCGAGAGATTCTGGAGAATCACGGGACGATCAAAGACTTGACGGAGCAACATTATTGGCAGGCCTTGGGTTACCTCTCTCTCTTCCCGATTCTCGCACTCGACATCGATGTTCCCCAGACACAGAGCAGCACACAACCAACAGCAGCATTGCCCAGTAGCTGTCGCCAAATGGGGATTGATGGGGCGGAACATCTTTAAACTTCTAAAGCATGACACTCGGTATAAGTACCCCGCCGAGACCCCCGAATGGGATCAATCCAGTATCGGACTTTCGGAAAAGACCAAAGGGATGCTATTCCCAACGCAGCCTTGCAGTGATTGATACAGCTTCACGCCGACCCGCAGCCCGGTGAGGGCCGACCCACACAAGGCAGGCCAGACCGGGGACGCCCTCCGGGTTACCCCAGTCCCGAGTCCTGGACGACGACGAAGAAGGGGACCTCGCCCATTTGGTTGGACACCATGGCTTTTCCTGATTGCGTTCGAATTCCTCCCATTAGGAATGATCATTTCCTTAGGACACCCATGGCGGTTCATGAGACGCCGTAGCGATCCTTCCGCTGGGTCACCTACGGTAACCTTGTTACGACTTTCACTTCCTCTCGAAGACAAATTTCACACCGTCGTTCTAACACGGAGCAGAATGACCTGAAGGCCATGTCAGTCCGAGGTATTCAACTAGTCATCAATGGGGTGTAGCGACGGGCGGTGTGTACGAAGGGCAGGGACATATTCGACATGAGATGCTGACTCGCGCCTACTGGGAATTCCAGGTTCACGGGAAGAATTGCAGAGCCAGATCACAACCATGAACGATATTCTAAGATTTCCCGGAGTCCTCTTGGACCAGGAAACTCTTTGAATCATCCACTGTAGCACGCGTGCGGCCCCTGACATCTAAGGGCATCACAGACCTGTACTGGCTCACTTTAATGCGACTTTAACGCCACAAATCCCTCTAAGAAATCGATCATAGTTTCCTCGGCTACTACCCGAGTCTAGTTAAAGGCGAGAGTGATGCCAGTTTTGTGCGGAATTAACCGCCAGCTCACGCCAGTGAATGTACAGATATGCACCACCATTACCCACTGAATCAAGAAAGAGCTCTCAATCTGTCAATTATTCAGTATCCGGGCCGGGTGAGTTTTCTCGTGTTGAGTTGAATTAAGCCGCAGGCTCCACTCCTTGCGGTACCCTTCCGTCAATTCCTTTAAGTTTCAGCTTTGCAACCATACTTCCCCCGGAACCCAAACACTTTGGTTTCCCGGAAGCTGCCCGCCGAGTCATAGGAGTAACCCAGCGGATCGCTGGTCGGCATCGTTTATGGATAGAACTAGGGCGGTATCTGATCGCCTTCGAACCTCTAACTTTCGTTCTTGATTAATGAAAACATTCTTGGCAAACGCTTTAACTTCGGTATGTCCCACGGCGGTCCAAGAATTTCACCTTTCACGCCATGGTACAAATGCCTCCGTCTGTCCCTATTAATCATTACCTCGGGATCCAAAAACCAACAAAACAGAACCGAGGTCCTATTCCATTATTCAGTGCTTGGCTATGCGGTCGTGGACTCGCCTGCTTGGAGCACTCTAATTTGTTCAAATTAAATCGTCACCAGCCTGCCGTGCCAGTACGAGACCAGTTGTTGCCATGGCAGTCTGATCGTGAGGCTACGAGGACGGCCATTGTAGCCAAAGGTGGCTAGCCGCCTCGAAGGCAAGATCCAACTAAGATCTTTTTAACCGCAACAATTCTAATATACGTTATTGGAATTGGAACTACCACAGCTGCTGGCACCAGACTTGCCCTCCAATATTTCTCCGACGTATTTATGGTCGGTATCACACCACCGAAGAGATAGGCCGGCAAGGACTGACTTGGAATACGTCTCATAACTACCTCCCCGTGCCGGGAGTGGGTAATTTGCATGCTTGCTGCCTTCCTTTGATGTGGTAGCCGTTTCTCAGGCTCCCTCTCCGGAATCGAACCCTGAATCCCCGTTACCCGTAAAAACCATGGCTCCAAGTTATCCAAAGTCACCAAATGTGAACGGACCCTTGTGGATCCGTATTGGTCTTGTTCTAATAAAAGCGCTCGTCCCCGAAGGTCGGAGCTGGTCGGCATGTTAAAATTACCACAGTTATCCAAGTAGGATGGTATGATCTAAGGAACCATAAATGATTTAATGAGCCATTCCTGGTTTCACCTTAATTCAGCATGAACTTGGACATGCATGACTTAATCTTTGAGACTCTGCTATCACTACTGGCAGGATCAACCAGGTAACTAATCACCAACGGCCTCCTACAGCAGCACGACGGCAAGCCTTATTGCCGGCAGCCCGCATACCGTGCAACCTTCCGGAGAAGGAGAGCGCGACACACAGACCACGAAACAAGTTGGCAAGCCACCGGCACGGGCACGTTTTGGCAAGGGCACGTTTTTCCACTACTCAAACGACATCGATCCGAAGCGAAACAAAGCCTCGCATTTCAGCCACAGCTCATGAACTCCAAGCCCAAGGCACAAAGGCACGAAAGCAAGCAAGTTAGGATCATCCACTTACTCAAGCTCAAACACAGCTCAACATGCTACCCTTACGTACCCGTCCATAGCCAGAAGACCAACGGAGGAAGCTTACGGTAGGGGCAAGCCGGACCAAACTCTTTCAGCAGCACATCACCAGACTATTTCGCCGACAGCTAACGCATCCCAAACTCAAGGAACACACGAGCCACAACTGATTCGACTGCTGCCTAGAACTCCAAACCCAAGACGCAGGGGCACGAGGCAATCGTTAGGATCGTCTGCATACTCAAGCTCAAACACGGCTCAACATGCTACCCTTGCGTACCCGTCCATAGCCCAAAGACCAATGGAGCAAGCTTACGGTAGGGCCAAGCCACACCAAGCACTTTCTGCAGCACATCACCAGTCTCTCGCTCACAGCCAACGCATCCCGGACTCGAAGAACAGAGCCACACCCGATTCACCTGCTGCTGAACAATCCAAATCCAAGACACAGAGGCACGAGGCAGTCTAGTTAGGATCGTCCTCTTACTCAAGCTCGAACACGGCTCAACATGCTACCCATGCGAACCCGTCCATAGGCCGAAGACCAACGGAGCAAGCTTACGGTAGGGCCAAGCCGGACCAAACTCTTTCAGCAGCACATCACCAGTTTCTTTCACTCACAGCCAACACATCCCGGACTCAGAAACGCCCAGCCATAGCCCTTATGCCTGTTACTTAATAAGCTCAACCCGGGGCACGGACACACGTGGAACAAGCAAGTTAGGATCGTCCACATACTCCAGCTTGAACACGACTCAACATGCTGCCCTTGTGTACCCGTCCATAGCCCGAAGACCAAGCTTATGGTAGGGCCAAGCTGCTAATGTTCAAGTGCTTTCTGCCAGCGCTTCACGAGACCCGTTCACCCACAGTCAACACATCCCAGGGAACAACAAAAAGCAACAACCACTTCGCCCACCACTCAAGCACTCAAGCACTCAAGCACTAAAGCACTCAAGCACTCAAGCACTCCAATCCAAGACGGAGACATGCAAAGCAAGCAAGTTAGGATCGTCCACCTACTCGAGCTCAAACACGGCCAGACATGCTACTGTTGCATACCTGTCCATAGCCCAAAGACCAATGGAGCAAGCTTACCGTAGGACCAAGTCGCTAACTCTTTCAGCAGGACTCACCAAACTCACAGGCCTGCAGCCAACATCATCTCGAACCAGTTCTGGGCGCAAGAGGGGCAGCCAGACTACTACTCAAGTCCCACACCATTTCTAAGCTCATCAGCTATGCCTAGTATGCTACCCTTGCGTACCCGCCATGCAGCCAGTGTGCCTGAATCATCCAAAGAATCACGGGACAATCAAAGACCGACAGAGCAAGGTACAGTAGGCCCAGACAAGGCGTCAGTGCTCATCCACAGTACAAGACCAGTCTCTTAAATGCATTCGCTGGCGGTTCGTGCACGACACACCCAACCTCTAAGGCCGAAGCCAAAGGATCAATGGCCTGCCCAAGGATCTATAGCACAAGAGCCGAGACTCCCAAGTCAGGTAATGGCACTGCTGCTTCCAAGCTCGTCTTCAGCCGAATTGCAACCCTTGCCTACCCGTCCATAGCCCGAAGACTGACGAAGCAAGATTGGAAGCAGAAAGTCAGCCTCAAAGCTCATCAACAGCTACCACTCCCCGAAATGTCATGCCTCCGGCGCCCAAGTACTAACACCTTCCGGCGACGTCGCACAGCATGATCAACAAAGCAGCAGGTAAGTCTCAAGCAACTTCTGAATATCCTCCTTTCGTGTCACGCTCTTTTCGGCCACGAGGACGGGCGGTGTCTCTTGTACCGAGCGCGTTTTTGCATTTTCTCCAGGTCTGCCCTCACCACTTTGGTAGAACCCCGCTTTCCATTCAGCTTTCAAGCTTTACTAGCCCTCGTTACTTTCATTTATTTCGTACAAGTGGTAACACGGTACCACAGAACCAAATCATCTTACAGAACTCTCTCAATCCCATCACTTATCGCTTCAGGCACGCTGCGCCGAAGCTCAGTCAGGAACACAGCTGCACAAGACAGCCGCCCTTCCCTAGTGTATGCCTTCGGCAATGTGCAGGACACTGCTCGATGTCGCAATTGGCGCCACAGCGCATTTATCCCTCTGTGGTAGGGAAGAACGCAATTTATATTAAACCCCGGCATTGCTTTCGGGGTTACCGGGAGTTCCAGCAAGCAATAAATAAAAAGACATGCTGCCTTTCCTCCGGAGAATTCATTGAGTACCGAAGTGTACGTAGAAGATGGAATTTAGGCGAACCCAGGGACTCCTTCCTTTAAAGTGCCCGATCTGGCCTGACCTGCCTGCACCACCAGTCATGTGCCCGAACCATGAGAACAAGACGTAAACACAGACCGATGATGCTAGCCGACGTTATGTGCCCTAGCCAAAAAAGTAAACACACTCCGTCATCGTAGCAGCTAACCTGCCCTTCATGCCCCTGAACCATCCGAATAAGACGTAGAGCACTCAGACCGCAGAAAGTAAGTCAGTTGCCATTACCACCTCAGTACTCCTTCAGTTAGGACACCGAGGGTGGTTGAGAGCGATTCGTCGGGTCTGCACGGCTAAACAGAACCCTCGACTCTCAGCAGGTTTTCTTGGCATGGGAGAATAGCACATCCGTTTGTTTCGGACGTGCCAACTTGCTCTCCTATTCGTACCACGAAACAAAATGGCATTCCCCAAAACTAAGCTACGGCAGTTTACACACGTTGTAGCACTGTGCTTTTCGCTCTATTTTACCACATGTTCCATCTGTAAACTGCTGCACCACACGTTCTTATTAGGATAAATCATCGTGATTAGGCTTAGGTGAAAGGTGGAGATGTATATTTTCCAACAAGGGTAATTAAAACAATTTCTACAGATATCCGCATCTCAGTCCTCTTGCAACAATACAAGGATGCAGGAACACAACAATGAACGGGGTCTGAGAACTAGTTTTCAGCACCCGATGTCAGCACTCGATTACAATGCAACGATGCAGGACACAACAATGAAAAATGATTGTTCTCTGCACTGGTGCAGCAACCTGGTGAAAAAAACAATACAGGACCATAACCAAATAATCATAACGGTCTACTGTTTTACAGTGTATTCTACTGTTTGGTATTGTCTTTTACTGTTAATTTGATTTGATTTGATTTGTCTGGCAGTATTACAGTCTGTGAAAAATCTTTTCACGCCAGCAGCAAGTAGGGCGGGAAACAGTATGAGCGAGAGAGGAACTTTTGGTGATGAAAACCCTGCAGCTGTGAAACGTAGCCGAGCACACAACTTATTGACATTATGTAAGCTGTACAGTGGGAGTCTCATCAATGTGGATATGACGAGATCGGTTATGCTGCTGTGCAATCAAGCTGGTCGTCCATACACACCGTTACAAATGTACTATGCTGTAGAGAGTGAGATAGGTGAGGATGAGATTCAGCGGGTCGTTACCTTAAGGGCGGGCAACACGTTTGAAATAGTGACTAAGACAGCTGCAGCAAAACACAAATTACTAAGTGTAGTCATGACTCTTAATGGATATAAAGTTGAAAGCTACGATTTGCAGGAGCAGAGACTAGAAGCACGCCAGCATTGGCTTCCAAGCGGCGTGACAGCAGTAGATCTGAGTAAAGCCTCTGAATATGTAGGGGTGCTTGAATCTCACTCGTTTGAAAAACTGGTAACACGGAATAAAGTTTTGTGTGAGAGTGGAGTACATCAGGTTAGGATAAAGTTGCATGAGACGTGTAAGATCGAAGATGTGCCTCATGTTACAGTACATGGTATTATAGTACGTGGTATTCCAGTGTTGGTGACTGTTCCTGATCGCCCCCCCCCCCGTTGCCTAAGGGGCAGCCTCAGAGGTCACTTCCGGCGAGCCTGCGCGAGTGTAGAATGCACCGTCTGTGGCACCTACAAGGATTCACGTAACCTGTGTAGTCACTTGCGGGGAACCATGAAATCAAAAGAAGCGGAGAATCGTCGTGTTCACGAGATGCGTCAAGTTTTGGAACCAGTCCCAGCAACTGACCGAGTGGCTGAGAAATCTGGGGCTCATGTCCAAGCAACCCCAGCAACTCAAAGTAGCAAGATTGTCAAGCAGCGAATGAGCATTTGTATGCTGAAGGAGGGTCTGGAGAGGATAGTGGTGGCGAGTGGCGAGTGGCTGAAGCCGCCAGTGAAGCGTAGACGTGGACAGAGAAATTGGAGTTTCACGAGCCAACGAGAGGCAAGCAGTGATAGTGTTTGTGCAATGGAGCAGAGTGATCAAGTGCAACAAGGTGTAGGTGAAGAAGAAATTCATGGGGTTTGTGGTCAACAAGTGATGTTCATGAAGCAGTAACGATCCTATTGTGTGTGCAGCAGCAAGTGAAAGTGTTGTGTGTCAAGATGGTGCAATGTGCCAAGCTGGTGAAGAGTGCCAAGGTGGTGTACTTGTGTCTACATTTGCAAATTATTTAGATGTAGGTGCAGTAGAAGAAGTTATTTCGAGTGTGGTAAGCGGTAGGCAGTGTAGCTGTGTCCGTGACTCAGCAGCACCATGGTGGAAGTGTAGTAAAACGGGATCCGCCCTGATCTAACCTAATCTATCTGGTCGCATTCAACGTGTTCACAGTGGCATTCCAGGAATGCGCAATAAAATGGGGGATATAGAAAAATTGTTGCAATGTGTAGACATACTAAAGGTAACGACTGGCCAACCTTGGAGCCCGGTCTTCGTTACGTTTCTGTATTCATACGCAGGGGCTGCGTGAGGCTTCCCTGCTTTACTGCATTTGCTGGTTGCTTAAGACATAGCTTCATATTAATCAATAAACGTACAATTATTTTATTTTTAAAATTATAATTTATTGATTTTTTTTAATATTATTTAAATTTCAACATCATTTTTATGTATTCAATAACCTGCAACCCTTAAGAAATGTAAAAATTAACTTTTGTTAATACAATTTAGTGGCATAAAAAAGGTAAGGAAGAGAATGAAAAATTATCTTCTTCGGATGTTCGCTGATGTTTGATTAAACTCCAACTTAGGCTATATTTCGTTGGAAAATGTTCCGTTAATAGGTAGCAAGAAAAAAATATCAGCG
>JAHWFP010207354.1:24028-49121 GCA_023313725.1 Lithobius niger | reverse complement strand
TGAAAATTCAGTTGAGTTCATTTTCCGACAGTGAGGCATCCATGCACGAAGACACAAAAAAAAGGCTTTATTAAAATTTTCGGTTCTTTGCCTTTGAACCTTGTTCACTAAACACATGTTAAAAGACACATAAAATTGCTCGCAGTCCCCAGTAGGTGGGGTGTGCCTACTGCAGGCAATTTTATGTCTCTTATTTAACATGTGTTTAGTCACCATGGCTCAAAGGCAAAGAACGGAAATTTTTAACAACGCCATCTTTTTTGTGTCTTCGTGAGTGCCTGACTGTCCCAGATGGACACTGGAATCATCACTTCAAGAGGGTGGCATTCACAAACTCATGATGAAACTCTGATTTTTCCGGGTTTTCTAGACCAATATACTGACATTTCCCCCTGATGATGTTTCGGTCGAAGAAAGTTGCATGTGGCAAATCTTGTACTTGCATTATTGCTGGGGCCAATGGCCAATCTTAGTCTTGCGTGTCTAATCGTACATAGGTGGGCATTATCTATGCCTTGTAATTTAATTTCCGGTTCTTGCCTCTAGAACCTCCTATAAGCTTCCATTTCCCATAATACCCTGGCTATTTCGCGGTTGTCAGGGGTTACCAAAAGGTATTTAAGCGAAGGGGCCAGCATGGTAAAAGCGGAAAGCCTTCGGGCCAGCCAACTGGCTGGTCCTCCTTCAACCCCTGCTAGGTTTACTAGTTAGGGGGATTTTTGGCTGTTAGGCCTCTAGTAGGCCCTTTTGGTTAGGCTCTTTTCCACCAACCTAAACTAAGCCTTTTTATTAAGCCTTCTAACCCTAACTTAAACCCAGAGTTCCCCAGCTTCCCTCCCGCATTTGTTCAGTCCAATAGCTTGCTCTCCCACTTTGCTTTTTGTCCTGCAGAACAGGAATGAAATATTTTTTCCCCCCACATTTCACATTGCTTGCTAAAACAAAAATTTTGCACGTACCGAAATGTTATTGCTAATAGGAAGGCTATACAATCTCAGCAAAACTGGAAACGCATTTAACACGTTACGGCCCATATTACTTAGGCTTAAGTGTTTTCGCTGGATATGATCAGAAATGAAACAAAAGGGACCAGAAATTTTAACTGAAATGTTTGGGAGGTTTAGAAGTAAAAAATAAAATCCGAATTCTCTATTCTTTGCAGTTGAAAAAGACGTTCCGGAAAATGTTGAAATTCCCCGATTTTCAGTATATGTTTATCAAATTCCCAGAATTTTCCCTGAACATTCCAGGTTTTAGAGATTCTACTGGTAACACTCCACCCTGCATGTCAAAAAGTGCTAAAATTTTCGAGGCAGTGTCATCGTCGTCAGTAACAGACGCCTACCAAGGCCAGACTTAGAACACAAAGACTCCTCTTCTTTGTGTTTTCATGCAGGCATTGGTAGTAATCTGTTGCTAACGAAGCCTTCGAAAATTTTAGCAATTTTTTGACATGTATTGGAGGTGATTCCAGTGCCCACTTAGGAGTTTTTCATTACTCTGAATTTGGTTGTTTTGTTGTATTATATCCAAACTTTGTTTGAATTGTTATTTAAACAATTTTGGTCTTTAGATGTCAATTATAGGCTAGCCAGAAAGATACTGCTCGGATTTTTCTTTAGAATGCCGCAAACCGCATGCATTTGTCTCATCTGGTATCAAAGTTTAAAAAAAAAAATGAGATTAAGCAGCTGCCAGACTGAAACACAGTTTCTTCGGTATCGGTTTTTATGTTGTCGAATCCAGTCCAAAACGGATAATATCGGTTTTCCTAACAAGGCATAGCAAGTCCTATGTGGCGAGTAGCCATAACGTTCTAAGAATATAATAATAATAACAATAATCTGATTTGCTGTCATGCACCAGCAACAGGACATGGAAGGGTCAGAGAGGACCACTTACACCAGCCCCAAGGAAAAGTACAAAAAAAAAACAAAACCGAGGCGATCACCAGCAATAAAAAATTTTAAAAAGTCTATCGTGCTTAACAAGCAGTTCCCATTGATCAGCCAATCTGCGCCTGAAAACCTTCATGCTCGCCGCCATAACAACCTCGGATTGACGAGCATTCCACACTTTTACAACTCGCGATGGGGAAAAAAAAGAAACTCCATGCTTGAGATTATAGGAAAAATAGTCTATAAAGAGTTTTCATTGAGGAAAGATGCATTAAAAGAATCATTCAACACTCAAGCTAGAAACAAGTTGCAAGGTTTTTGTTCGTGCCCTTGAAGTAAGGTACACGCACACAAATTAGCTACCATTCTTCCGACGTGGCAAACGTTTGTTAATGGCGCAACATAAATCAGCCCACGACAACACAGCGTAACGAACAAGCCCAATGCTTGAACGTTATGATCCAGCCGAAGCCCGAAGACTGGGTCATCAACCAACAATCAATGTTTACAATGGCCGTGCCATTGTCCTGGGTGATTCCCATGGGAAATCTTCGGGAGGAAGAAACTATGTTGGGCTCCTAGACCTGCTATAATGGGCTGTGCTTGGTGCAAGAGAGCAGCACGGATTGTGCACCTATTGCGTGAAATCGTTACTTCATCTGGCCCCTCAACCTTCATCATTACCTGCGCTGGGTCAAACAATAGACTTGTTGACCGACGCCAAGGTCACCGGAAACACTTGCCTTCGATCAAGCAAACTAAGGTTCTGCAAAGCTTTCACACTGAGGCACATGTAGCTTAATTGCTTACCTTTGGTGGGCTGGACTCGGTTCAGCACTGCCAGACTCCTGCATACATTTTCCCCCAAAATGACATAGCTGGCATACTAGAAAACCTCTAAAACATTTTTTTTCAGTATCCTCAGGGCAAAAAAAACATGTTTTCATAACAATAGTTACGAAAATAAATACAAATACAAACAAAAGTAAATACGAAAAATAAATAGTTCTGTTGACAGCTCTGTTATTATATGGGCATTACTCCTAAAGCGAAACTGAAAGCAAAACTTATGAAAGAGATACTTGTTTTCTTTGGTTTTTTTTTACCTTCTGATTTGCGTGTGACCTTACGTAAAAATCACAAATCAGGTTAAAAATCATGTTAAATAAGTAACAAAAAATAAAGAATCACTACGTCAACAACAATTAATTCTCCTTTCTGCGGTGCGAAAGAGACAGAATGTAGAGCTGGGCCGTGATAAGAATTAGCGGAGGAGTCCAACTCTTAAGCCCACATTAGGGATGAGAGGGAGAAAGACAGTATGGTAATGGAATTAGTATTACATCATTCAACATCAACTGATACAATGTAACTCACGTTTGGCGATGCCATCGGGGACCATTGTGTCCCTGGTAGGTCTAACCGTGGTGGTAAGGCATTCGTGACCCCAACCAAATTCCATCAACCCTACCTCTTCTGTCGTGCCATTTGTCTTCGTTTTAAACTTTTGTAATCTATGACTTTTAGTTTTAATTTCGGATGGCTGTTAGTGATCGACAGGTCCTTGCCATTCCGGTTGCGTTTGCAACAAATTTATTTATTTATTTATTACCAGATTTTTATTTGCGTTTTCATTTTTTTTTTTTTTTTCTAGTGACCAAGACTGTAAATTTAAGCCGAAAATTTTATCTTCGTTTACCATTTGGATGTTTTTGTGGTTACCCCCACCTGTCAGGAGGTGATTATACTTGCCTTAGTATTTCATCTTTTATCCCACCAACTTTCTACGTGCCCACCCTAAAGTGGGATCTGAGTTGGTTTCTCCCATTAGTTCTTTTAACAGCTCAGTTCTATAGTTTGCTACTTAAAAAAAAAGTCGGTACAACACAATTCGTTTACAGTCAGTCAAAGTCAAGTCACCCGCTCTTAGCACCTGCATGTCCACGTGATAACTGATAAATCATCAACCAAAGCCACCTCCCCTTGTGGTTATAAGTTCGACCCGTCCATGATGCTTCTGTTGGACGCCACTCTGTTGTACGCGTCATGCAAGAATTCCTAAGCTTAGACTAATGACTAATGAATGAAAAGAGAGTGACACGGAAGTAAAGCCAATAAATTCCGCCACTCTAGAATTCCCCCAACTTTTTTTCACCCTCCATTCTCCCCCCCCCCCTATCCCCCCAGTTATTTTCCACCACATTTTTCACCCTAGGCGGCAATAAATACCTCTAGATCTTGGGGAAAACCCTAATCATACAAAAACCCCATAAGAGTAATGGGACCCATCAAGTTTCTGCCATAGAATGTAGTGATATCAGCGCCAAAATGGCTGCCACGGTGGTGCGAACCGTGATCACTCAAGCTTAACTGACAATCACCGAGGTGTCAGTGAAGATTGAGTGATCAGGGTTGGGACGGAAAACTTGGTGGCAGCCATTTTGGCACTGATATCACTACTTTCTATGGCAAAAACTTGGTGGGGGCCTTTACCCTTATGGGGTTTTTGTATGATATCACCCCTTTTAAGTATTGATTGTGAGGTCCTTATGAAAATCTAATTTTAAATCGTTTCTTGAAACAGCCTGAAGAAAATTATAACTTTGATGTAATTAATGGTTGCTAATTAATTATATTTCCAATAAAATGGCCGTTGTATTAATTTATTGTACAACAGCTGAGCACGATTAAAATAGTTTCCTTTAGTTTAGGTTTATCTAGATCATTTTTCTGGTTTTTTTTTGTTTATTCAAGGAGCGGTAACCCTGCACGGATTTTCTTCCCCGTAAACAGTTTGGTAGACGATGATATTACACTTAATTTATTTAAGATAAGTTACAATTACAATGCATCACTTCGATTTAATTGTGAAACGGAAACAATAAGTTACCCGTGTCTGCATTGTGACTCGGCTACGGAGAACATTATTTTGATAACAGATGGCGTGTTCCCAACGTTCACGCAAATAGGATTACAAATGATTAGAATCTTTGGATTTAAAATTTCCCCAAATGTCAAACCAAAAAAGGCACCTATTGTAGTCAATCGTGAACTGCATGTCAATTTTCAAACATTTCTGTCCCATAAATTATTTCATCTGAGTGGAATTAGCTGGGCTACGTAGTAGTAACTAGCTAGTAACTAGCTGAGTAATAGTAGTAACTAGCATGAAAACAACGCTGTTGAGGTACTTTTTTCGTATTGAAATCCTTATGCACAGCTCTGAAACAGGACTTTTCTGTTGTCTACTCGGTAAACCCCGTCGATCTATACAATTTCCAAAGCTTTATGTCTCGTTAATATTTAGCATTCAGTACCAGAAAACGCCGGTTTAATGTCTCGGGTAAGAGAAGCAGTAGCTAGCTTTCGCCCAAACACTGATAATGAACAACAACAATTGAACAACAACAATCAGACGGCAATAATTAGACGCCATGAATCCAACAATTTGAACTTGATGGGGGACGCCCTAGTGCGCTTCTAGATTTGTTAACACTGACTCACTTGGTCCGTTGTGGTTTTGACTGGGTCCCGGACAATCATGTCCATCGGCCCGAGAACGAACAAGAGCGTCACGCTAACCCATGCTGTTTTCCCTATCCCAAGACAAAAAGCCTTAGGGGAAGGGCAGTCAGTGGAAGGGGTTATCGCGCAACCTGCAAAACTAATTGTTCAGGAAAGGAAAATAAGAATAAATGGATAAACAAGTGAATAAGAACATGAAATAGCAAATACAGCACGAACTGGGCTAAAGTAGTTTTCACTGGCCGCACCTGGCCCGTGAGTCATAGTGTGGAGAGTCGTACATCCAGGCTATACAGCTACCAAACATATACGAGTAAATAGCCTATGTTGCTTTGTTCCCACGTTTGCGCAAAAAACATATCCTTTGGTGTTTTATACTTAGACAACAGTCTGTTCACAAAAAACTGCAATATCGGTTCCATGAACAAACCAATATTCATGGGTCATGATGACCGGTCTCAGCACACGGTGGATGGTTTTCACGTAACAAATAAAAGCAAGGTGGTTCGCCGAGACAAGTTGTTGCGTACGTTGAGTGGTAAGGAAAACTTCAACATGCAAATTAGGGTGGGCTGCAAAAAAAAATTGTAGAAATTTAAACTGTCATATAGTGCGGAAAACTTGCCCGTTAGCATCGCTACCACACAACAAATTTCATCAGTCTGCCATCATGTTTTTGAGATGGCACAAGGGCCTTCAAATTTAAGATTGCTCGTCGATGGGCGGAACGGCGAAAAAGGCAAAAATTACGATTTGAATGGTTTAAAATTTAGTTTTAACATTATCTTATTTGATACTCTCAAAAACCATGGAAACAGTGCTGTAGGTACAGGGAATTCGTTTTTGGCTAAATCTGTTTCTACAATTACTACGTTTACATATGGCCACAATTTTAACGATGCGCTTTGAAATGCGCAACAAAAAACTGCACCTGACGCAAGATCGCGATTAGGGCCAATCCGCTAAGGAAGGCGATTCGGCCAGTGCGTTCGGAAAACCCTTCATTACTCTCCTCCCTTTGGCGAATAGTGAGCAAGGTCCCTCGCTGCTCTATCCCCTGCATGTAATAAACTAGGTCGCTTAGACCCAAGTAACCAAACATAACCAAAACTTAATGGTGTTCCTAATCATGTACGCTTATTTTTCAGTTTATTTACCTAGAATTCGAATGGCACCAGCACAAATTACGTGGGCGCCGTAACTGTGTCCGCCATCTTTACCAGGCATTCTCCAACGGCTCAGCGGCTCAATGCTAGTGTTTACATGCACAAAGACGATGCGATACAGACTCTCCAAACCACCTCCGTGAAGCGCTTTGGGATAAAGCGCCACTCACGGAGACGACACGGACGCGATGCACGTCCCTCTGAAGCGCTTCGAAGTGGTCATGTAAACGTAGTGAATTTAACGACAAAGATGGACCAAAATGGTATTTTACTTATATTGCCCCATAACTTAATTCATGCTATTCAGCAAAATAATGAATCCTTCAGATTGTTGACCTTTTCTGGTTTCAGAGACTGTCAAACTAGATAATGTTAAAACTTTTAATTGTAAAACCAGTCCAATTATCATTTTTTTCTTTTCCGCCGTTCCGCCCATTGAAGTATAATGGGAAACTTGAAGGTCCTTGTGACATATCTTGGAAAATAAAGCCGCGGAAATAAAGAATGGGGAAAAAAGTCGAAGGAAAAAAGCCACAGGAAAAGCCAAGAAAAAACGCAGAAAGTAAAAAAAAAAAAGCCCCGCAAAAAAGCCGAAGGAAAAATGCCACGAGAAAAACGCGGAAGGCAATAAAAGCCGAGTTAAAAATATCTCAGCTACATGACGTCATATAGTGGGAGGAGTTTGGATCAGTTGCCTCGAGTTAAGAAACAGTTATTCTCACGTCCCTCTAGTTTAGAAACGTAACCAAAGGCATTGTTGGAAAAATCGCAAATAGAAACACCTGGCGCCTCGTAGGCGAAATCAGCTGAACAATTCTCTCCCCAGAACGTTTACGTTGGAGATCCCTCCGTTCCAAACTCTCCTAAAATGTGTGCAATCCTTGGTAATGGGGGACATTGCAAAGGCGAGTGACTGCATCCGACATAGGTGTTTGTGCAGGGAGTAATAGTGTAAGCCTTAGTTTGGTAACTTACAAGAATCAAACATGTAAAATAAGAAAAAATCGAACGTTCCGCTTCAAAGGCATCGTTTAGTTGTCTGTTAACGGTAATCACGCATTATCTAAAATCATGAAAAACGTATGATGTGCGTGGGTATGTGTGCGTGTTCCTCTACTCCTCTGAAACTAAAAAAAACCTACGAAAATGGGGAGCAGGTGCAAGTGAAAGATGATTAAATTGCGCAATCATTAGGCCTATTTTTGTCGCTGTAACTTGATTTCATGACCCTCAAATACGCGAAACCACTGCAAAAATAAGTTTTTTTGTTACTCTTACGACGTTTGTTCATGGCGTCGTAGTTTGTTCATGTAAAGTTTATTATTCCCGAACAAACGTTTCCCGATAAATCTATGACGTCATGAGCAGGCATGCTGAGGGATGTGATGAACAATAACTACAATTAGTTTGCGTCGAAAAAAATCAGTACGTCGATTTTGTGATGCTCTGGGAATCAAAGAAATTGCATGAAGCATGAATCGACGACAATAGAGTGTGCGAAGCGAACGATATGGCTAGTTTGGAATTGCGCTGGGACTGCACTACGCTTGCGCTGGGGCTGCACTACTCTTACGCTTGGGCTGCACTGCGCTTGCACTGGGGCTACACTACGCTTGTGCTGGGGCTGCACTACGCTTGCACTGGGACTGCACTACGCTTGCGCTGGGGCTGCACTGCACTTGCACTGGGGCTGCACTGCACTTGCACTGGGGTTGCACTACGCTCGCGCTGGGGCTGCACTGCGCTTGCACTGGGGCTGCACTACGCTTACGCTGGGGCTGCACTACGTTTGCGCTGGGGCTCCAGCCAGTTGCAAATTACGCTGACTGCATAGTATAGGAAACAAGCGTTGGGCGTATTGTTGGCAGAGCGAACAGAACTTTATTTCAAATTTATATTAGGTGTTTATTTTAATGACTTTAGAATATTTGTTAAAGCTCCTTAAAAATCTGGGTGCGATACTCACTCGGCTAAGTTTGGGCTTTTTGCCTTTTGGTGTAACGTACTGCTGCTCTTTTCTGGGTTTTTTTTTCGTTTTATTTTTCAAGTAATCTTAAGAAACGTGTCATATTTATTTTAATGGGCGTTCGTTTGATCTAGCATTTAGTTTATGTTTAGTTTTTTTGTAGCTTCTTTTTACATCCCGACCTTGCAGTTACTTGTAGCCAACCTTTTTACATCCAAGCCATTACCGCCGACTAAAAATAAAAGAGCACGTTAGCCACCGCTGTTTAACGTGCCAATAATTCTTGCAATCCACAAAGTGTGTTCCCTATACTAAAAATATTATTAATAAAACATTAACTGCAATCCAAACAATCATCAGTAACGGGAGATTTTTTTTTTTTTAAATAATCAAGAGATTCAAAGGTTGACATCGCTGGTATAAAACTTGACAACGCCACCAACGAAAATTTTGAGGCGCACACCTATGCCATGCATTGTAATAGCGATCTCTATTACAATCTAAACGTAGTCGTAGGTTTTAGGTTTTAGGCCTAATCTTAGCTTTTAGGCCTAATTTTTAGTTTTTAAGCCTAAATTTCAGCTTCCATTTTAATTTTGCAAGCAGCAGCTGCAGAGAATCGCGTTAGAGAGTAGGGTGTCGAGACTTCAAGTTGCAGTAGCAACGAGAAATCCTAAAATTATTATACACAGGCATGGCATTGTATTCCTGTTGGGGTGTAAACACGTCGTGTGCTACTTACTTTTATTTTATAAAGCGCTTCGCCATGATACGGCGATTTCAGGTTTCATACTCGGAATTCCCATCGCTAGTGCAAACGCAACTTTCGGTGTCATGTTGAAGGAAATTCCTCCAAGCATTCTTTTTTTTTTCAAACGAAGCTAATGTGTGCCATTAACGGAATCCTTTTGTTTTTTTAAGGTTCATGTCTTGCTGTAGTGGTTAAATGCGCCGATTAAATATTATTACTTCACCGGAAACGGTTGTTAGCTATAGGTAAGCAACGATGTTTTAATTTACCGTTTACTTTAAAGTTCACTTGATCACCAGCAGCACGGATGTATACTTCGTCGGAATTCCTTAACTATTCCGGATACCAAATTTACTATGATGAGTGCTAGATCGATAAATTCGAAAGAGTGTAATTTCTTCCTCATAATTGATCGATTTACAGCAAATTCGAGTTCAACGATACTTTTTGGGATTTCAAGCGATGTGGCAAATTTCATTCAAAATTTCATTAAAGGTTACGACACGCTCCGCCAAAAAGTCTCCACAGATGCAGAGGCTGTTGATTTTTAATGAGATAATACCGATGTTATAGTATTTTCTGCGACAAAGCTCTGGGCCGTTCTGTTTCCTACTGCGCTTTCCTACCGCCTACTACAAATGGGGCTCTGGCTAGAATTTTTTCTTGGGGTGGTGGTGGTGGAGAAACCGCACACTGGCGATTTTACGTCCGTGCCTCAATTTAACCGTCCCACGACGAAGGGAGCTTTCAAATACTATGTCATCAAGAATTTGGCCATTTTGAACCCTGTACCCCTGCTCAACCCCCCCCCCCCCCTCCAGTATTACGTCATTTTTAGCTTTACCCCACTCCCGGAGGGGGTGTTTTCCGTGTACATTTACTTTTTCTGAGGACCTTGTTTTTTTTTTTCTGTTGCGTATTTCCACCCGTCTAGGGTACCGGTGCTTACGTCATCAACTAGCCTACCCCTTCCCCCCCGTACGCAATCATCACCAGTAGCCGAACCCCCTCCCCGGTGACGTAATACTTGAACGCCCCCAAAAGAATACACTCCGCCTCTTAAACTGAAATGAAAAGATGATAAAAAAAAACCTTATTTAAACAAAACTGAACTCGGGTAAGCTTTTTTACACCCTCTTCAGTTTTTCTTACATCCCTTCCCCGCCGCCGCTAGCTACGCCACGACCTCGCTTCTTCCTCATGACGCTGTAGAACAAAGCAAGCTCAAAAACCAACCCACTTTTTAAAACGCATCACGTTTGCAAGTATTTTTTTCCCCCTTTGCAGTTGTTGTTGAATCTTTTAACAATTCCATTTTCAGTGAAGCGCTCTCCGGTCAGCGCTATGGATGTTTGCCGTTCGATGGATGTGGTGGCACTGGCTGACCGTTGGCCGGTGGCAAATGGAGAACCATTTCGGAAAAACATTCTCCAGACCCCCTCCCCCTGCATGACCAAGGCAGCTGGTTCTGTGTTTGCTATGCGTATTTATTCTAAGTGCTGCCGTCTGCTTCCTTTGGGAGAGTGGTTTTTTTGTTGCTGTTTTTTTTCCCCTAGTTTTTCGAATGCTGTATTGAGCATGTTTGCTGAAAGATGAGACCGCAAGAGTATTTTTGTTTGTTTGTTTGTGGGTTTTTTTTTTCCGCTTTGGCATTGATTTTTTTTTTTTTTTTTTGCCGGAATATCAACCTGTTTCGGATCTCTAGTACGAAAACCAAGTACACAATTTTTGTTTAGCGTGATAGTCGTAAAGGAATGTTAGGGATTCAATACGAGAAGCAGATCAAGGAAACTCCCATTCAGCGCTGTCGTTTATCTATCTGATTCAGGATACCATTTGGACCCGTAAGGCCGCTAAAAATTAATTATATGGTTCTCAGGAGTGGTACTAAAATAAATTGACGCTAGCGGGCGGTGTTTTTTTTTTTTTTACTTTTTATTCCTGTGCTAGTATCGTACCCGGCTTCGCGCGAGGGTTTGTTTGACCCGTGATTGTTTCCCAGTATTTGCGCGGTGCTGCCTGATCGTTCACTGCAACAGTCAATTTTTCTTTGTGTAACACTCCCCTTTCCGTCAATCCTCTCCCTCCGCAAAGCAATATCGGGATCAAATAGTGGCTTTAACATAAGCACTGCCCCACGAACGGGCATTCCCCGTTCAGGCCCTTCCCCACTCCCATTAACGTGCGAAAAATAACTGTCCTTCATACATGACGTCATGACGTCAAACATGCCTTTGCGATGACCGCGCAGAGCAAATTGTTAGTCGAGGCAACAATGTGCCAATTTCAACTTCTTTTCAGGGCAACAACGTCCCAGTTTCACCTTCAAGCCAAAGAATTGACACACTCGCACGTTTTCATTGTTCCCCTTCCGGGGGTCGTCGTTGCGGTGCTTCATTTCTGCTATGAGACTTTGGTTTATAATGTAAGATTTTTCAGATAGGGGTCATGGATTTTTTTTTTTTTTTACCAAACAAAACAAAATCAGTAGCTTATATTTTGTTGTGGAGTACAATAACTATGGTGGTTCAATGCCACATTTGATAAAAGTCTTTCTTTAGATGCAAGTTTTTAGTTGTGACGTGACAGGGAACGGCGTAGATTCATTATTAGGCGATAATGTGAATGGAGGAAAGACCTGATGTGGTCATCGGCTCCAGGAAGTGTTTGGTGAAAGCGCTGATGCGTGATCGCAATTTTCCTTTCAGACAGTGTCATATAAAAAGTTTCATGCGCCAAGAAAATTCCCATGCGTGCGTTCCTGAGAACCACTTAATCAACTTTCAGCGGCCTTATCCGATTCATTCTATACTTTCCGTATTGATTCTTAGCTCAGGTAGTGGATTTAGGTTCGTAAATTATTAAATGGATTTACGGATTTTTTACTCAAGTGAGAAAACAAAATTAATAAAAAAAAAAGAAATCACAATTGATTCAGATTGACTCTCGTTTACTCACGTCGACTCACATTTCAAAATCACGTTGACTCTCATTGACTTATACAGTATACCTCAAATTTAACACTTACACGTTGACTTACATCGACTTACTGAACAGGGGGCGGGATGATAGTGTTCAGTTTAGAAACGGGCTCTCCTTACGAGGCATGGCGTTATCAAAAATCGCACCAGCTGCTGGTAGGGCCGTAACCCTATACTAAATGGAGTGTTTGCAGACACGGACAGAAACAAAAAAAGCCTCAAAAAGCCATAAAACCGATGGTAAAAACCATAAAAAAAATAAGTACTGACTACACACGAGTCCGAAGTCTGTTTCACCCGCATATGCTACTGACTTACAGTGATTCAATCCTAATCCAGGGCGAGTCAAAAGTATCGAGCCAGTGCATTTTGCAGGCGCACGATTTGGTTTAGCCATCAAACAACCATCGATCGGTGGCCACCACGAATGGGGGCTTTACATATTAAGATCGTTAAGGGCTGCCCCCGACCCTGACCTCCTCTAAATAATTGTTCCACTTCCGGTTCCTTTAGGAATAGGCCATTGGTCCCAATTTGAGATATGTGCGGGCAGTCAATTCATTGTGGATGCAGAAAATGGATGTAATTCGGTCAACAACAGCACGAGCTATGACCAAACCACATTCGTGAAAATGTTGGCTTTAGTGCTTAAAATAGTACCCTAAGCCGTTTGGTGAATCGGTTTATTGCATGTAATAATTACAGTAAGGAATCGCAAAGTTGATGAAGTTTGCGGTTAGTGTAGCCACTTGCATCCGACCTAAAGGAACCGCAGAAGCGGAATATTTGGTTAAGGGTGAAGCAGGGTGGGGTTTGGAGCTGGGGGGCAACCTTGTTTTATCTCAAAACTTATTCCACAGAGAGGATTGCCTTTCTTTCTCACTGATCTCGAGAAGGGAGGCACCGGTCGCTAGTTTGACGTAGACAGTATGTTTCTATGGCAGACAGGCGGTTCACGGTCGAACACCAGTTTGTTACATTACATGCCACCTGTCCAACATGTGCTAGCCGAACCCTTACCGATTTCGTTACGTTTGCTGTTTCCTATTGCACTTCATTACATGCAATCAACGAGTTCTCACAACTGCTCAGGGTATTATTTTATGTACTGAAGCCAACATTTGCACTAATGTGTTTTGGTCATAGTTCGTGCTATTGTTGACCAGTTTACATGCTGATTTTCTGCATTCACCATGAATTGACTGCTCGCACGTATTTCAAATTGGGAGCAATGTCTTATTCCTAAAGGAACCGGAAGCGGAAAATTTATTTCAAGGTGGGGGGGGGGGGGGGCCGGGGGAAACCCCAAAACGATGTTAATATGTAGCCCCCTTCGTGGTGGCCAACGATGGATGGCTGTTTGATGGCTAAACCAAATCATACGGCTGCCAAATCCACTGGGGCGATGCTTTTGACTCACCCTGTCATAACGCTCATTCACATTTATAGCGCTGGCTTACATGACTCACACTTTCCACTCATATTGACTTACATTGACTAAATCTTAAAACTCGCTTACTTTGACATACACTGATTTAAATGACACAGCTTAGCACTCACTTAAGTTTACAAATATTAAAAAATGAAATAGCTACCTACACCTGCAGTTAACGGTGTCACAATTTTCAAATGGTCACAGACAATGACACGTAAATGTCAACCAATAGGCCAACGTAATGAGTCATCACGAATTTTTGGTTGTTTGTCAGGCTTTGGCCATTTTTATTATAGGTATGATTTTATTATTTTATCATCATTTAAAAAAATAGCTTTTCGATACATTAACGAATGCTGAAACACTGATGATTACACAGTAACCAAACATTAGAGCTCGTAACCCCGTGGAAGTTGTGGTACTCGACAAAATAAAAACGGATTACAGTTCACTTGAACTAAACGAACTATAATTTGAACTCCAATTCCAGGGAACAAAGATTGTTTTTATTCACTAGCAGTGTCAGTAAGTGAACGCAATTTGTGTTTGAAATGTGTGTATGTGTGCCTTCTGTCTTAGTTCTATTTCATGTTAGTGATTGAGTGTTCATTTTACGTGGCAATTTTTTTTATTGTTCAATTGGCGTTTTGTTGTTAACAGCGTTTGTTTTGTAAGTGTTTGTGAGTTACGTTTTTTTTTCTTGTGCATGTATATGTTTTTATTTTGTGTGTGTATTTTTAATGTGCCAAATATCCAACCGTCTTGTTTGTTTGATTACTGCATGGAGGTAACACGTATGCGTGTGCATGGAGGTTGATATGTCACTATCCTTGTTCCCTGGAATTGGAGTTCAAATTATACTCCGTTTTACTCAAGTGAACTCTAATCCCGTTTTTATTTGTGTACCTTCAGAGCTGTGAGTTCATGGTGTTTTTTTAGTAATCAGTGAAGCCATTTTTCGTTAAGGTAATTGGTTAGGTAATTGGTAAGGTAATTCACTTTCTTTTTATTTTCACTGGTATACGGTCTAGTGTATGACGTGTATGTCCATTTTCCGTCAAATTTTGTTCGTATAAAAAAAAAAGGAGCATTAGCATAGTCATTTACGCCCATATTACTTCCTCGCTCTGTCTCATGTGTATTACCTGATAGCAACATACTAGCGTGTATATCGATTTGGCTTACGTTCTCCACTCACAACTTTAAGTTGCTAAAGCTGAAAATTAGTTTTGAGTGGATCGAGACGGTTTTTATTAGGTACTCAATTTTTTTTCCGTGTGTGAGGATGTTTCTTTTCTACTTGTCTGCCGCCCTGACTTTATAGTTGGCGGGCTGCTATCGGGTGCAGACAGGCCATGCCGGAAAGCCGCTCCGTGTCTTTTGCGGCGTGGAAACATCTTTGCTAACAAAAAAAAAAAAAAAATATTGTATAGGCGTGATGACGGAAGTTTCAATTCCCACGGTCATACTTTTAAGACGGGGTTTCGGTTTTACCACAAGCTTGCGTAAAGGAGATAACGGACTCGGAACAAAATTATATAACTCAAGTTTACAAAACCGCAATTTGACACTATTGTAATATTGGCGTGAGGACATCAATCATTGACGCTGATCGGTGGTGACGTCACGCTACATCCCCGTGCTAAAATTTTAGTCGTTATATACGGTTAAAGGGACACGACCCGGTCTGCCTTATAACATTCCGCGTGCCAAATTACAGCTACGCGCAGATCCTCATCCGAGCAATTACAGTGCCAAGGTCGGCTGGGGTGGTAGCTGTGTTCCTCGCATAGCTGCTGTCTCGGTTGGCTTTGTGAGTAGTACTCGAGACAGAATCAAGTCAACGAATGTGTCGTCACAAACCGGAATGATTCTCGTATTTTAAAATCACAATTTATAATTTTCTAGGCTAGTGTCTTATAATTTTGCTTCGGCGATCTATTGGAATTATTAATTATAAGTTTTTACCGCATTAGTCGATTAGATTTTAGTTTTCTCATGGTAATTATTAGAAAATTAGTAGATGTACATACAGAGATGAAACGTCATGATTATTGTACGCACGCAATGCATCATTGAAGTTCCATTATATTCAACAGAAAATCTCCTAGACGCCACATTTTAAAAAGGATTTTTAGCAAGGGAAAGACTAACGGTAAGGAAATAGACCTTTGGGGCCGTACTTGATGTGGAGGATCGAGAAAAATGGCGCTGGGAGGTATGTCCCTTTAATATGAAAACCGATACACGTCACCGTGGGTTAATTTTGATAACCGACACTTTTTTTTTGATAATGTAACACTTTTAAGGGGTCTACACAACCCCTAATCTACCATTTGGCGGCTCTATACCCCCGTGACATAATGACCGAGTTTACATAACTACACAGCACAAATTCAGCCAGCATACCCAGTTGCAAAACTAGAGTAAACGCTAACATTTGCAACTGGCGATACTTTTCACTGTACCAACACAAAAAAAAAAAATGTCGCTAGCTAAGCTTAACCCGACAACCTTTTGTCCCGGCGATACGAAAAGTGCGCTACAAACACTTTAAAATACCCCTAAAAACTCACGACTCCAGCGGATAGCTCATTTTATACTCTAATCTTATTTCAAATGTTAAAGTAGAAAAAAAAATACGATTTTACCTTAAACACAAAAGTCGGTAAAGTGAAGTCTCTCCCTTAGCTCTGATTTTCGTAGACAGGAAGTTTCTAAACCGGAAGTTTCCGTTCAGGAATTTACATCAGTCGCATGTCATTAAAGGGATGCACGTTAGATGACGGTTACGCAACAATACGAGCATTCACATGCTAACTGGGTTTTTTGTTAATAACCCAACAATAAAATGCTTAGGACTTGAGGGCTTCGGGCAGATAACCAGGAGTGGTTAACGCTCGTTAAACCCTTTAAACCCTTTTTAATAAAATGCCTTCGCGTTCTGCTGTTTTAGCAATAGCGAACTTCGGGGGTTTCTGCATGACTAAATAGGAACGAAATATTGAAAAATTAAGGGGAAGGTGCAAAACAAAAACAACTGAACAAAACAACTGAAGGGGATGCGCTGATTGAGTGAGCGAAGCGAACGAAATCAGCGATTGTTAGTCAGTGTGTGCAAAAATGAGATTAAAGCATCCTAAACAGACGGTGTAACCTTATGTACGTTCACAGTCCTATGAAAGTTGTGATATCCACCCAAAACCAAAACTGGTAGAAAAACCCGCCAAGTTTCCAAAAACGGTCGGCCTTTGAAGGTAGTGATATCATTCCACCAGGGAAAGGCCGCCAAGGTTAATCCTATTAGCCAAGTTAATCGCACCGAATAATACTTTGGACGTTAAATGAAAACTTGAAGATTGCTACCGCTAGTAGCAATCTTCTAGTTTTCATTTAACTTTCGAACTATTTGTATGTGCGATTAACTAGGCTAAAAGGATTAACCTTGGCGGACTTTCCCTGGTGGAGTGATATCACTACCTACAAAGGCCGACCGTTTTTGGAAACTTAGCGGATTTTTCTACCAGTTTTGGTTTTGGGTGAATACAATAAACTAAGCCGTGTCAATTTGGCTAATCTAACGGCTAAATTGGCAATGGTAAATTTGAAAATTATAAATGTGACAATTTGTAGCAATAAAATTCCTCTAAAAAAAAGGTACAGATGATGATACGACGGTGTAACCTTATGTACGTTCACAGCAGGCACAGACTGGCCATAGTGCCATTGCGACAATGGCCCAGGCGCCCTTAGGCTACCATACTTTTGGTGCCCCTTTGGTATAGTCTATTTTTTTCTACTCTCCGCCAAGAAAAATGAATGGTTTTGGATTTCCTGTCCGCTGATAACCTTTCCTTTCAGACAATAATCCCTCCCTCCCTTTACTTACGTTCTTAATGCTTTTTTAAACTCACTCCCCTCTCCCCAACCTACTCCAAAATTTGCAATAACTAGCATTATTTGAAATATAAAATGTGTATTGAAGAATGCACTCCGAAGCCTGAAATGACGACAGAATATGAAAATAATTAAAGTTTCTTGAGCTCGATCGCCAGACTTTGCTTCTGCTTGGGGAGATTTATAGAGCGCTTCCCCAAACCCCTTGACGGTTGGAAGCATCATCACTAAAAGTTTCCTGTAAAACGCATGGCGCGCGCCGGCCCCCACCCCCCCCCCGGTCATTTCGATAAATGGCACAGGCGCCCTTTCTTGACCAGTCCGGCTCTGATTCACAGTCCTATGAAAGGTATGATATCCACCCAAAACCCAAACTGGTAGAAAAACCCACAAAGTTTCCAAAAACTATCAGCCGTTGAAGGTAGTGTTATCATTCAACCAGGGAAAGGCCGCCAAGGTCAATCCTATTAGCCAAGTGAATCGCACCCAATAATACTTTGGACATTAAATGAAAACTTGAAGATTGCTACAGCGAGTAGCAATCTTCAAGTTTTCATTTAACTTTCAAACTATTAGTCGGTGAGATTAAATTGGCTACCTTGGCGGCCTTTCCCTGGTTGAATTATATCACTACCTTCGAAGGCCGATCGTTGTTGGAAACTTGGCGGGTTTATCTACCAGTTTTGGTTTTGGGTGGATAAAATTGTCTGGAACCGAATTGTCCGGTACCGAATTGTGTGGCACCCTAACTATCACCCTGTATGGAATTCCGAACGATCCCCTTTTTTTGCGCTAAAAGTTCACCTCAAATAAAGCTTCATAAAATAAAAATTAGCACTGTGAAATATATTTCTAAGGTGAGTCTCCAAGAATCAAGACATTGTATGTAAAAAAGGGTTGAAATATTGTTGAAATCTGATTACAACATTTTTAATCCCTTCTTCGAACCCCTCATGCATAGGTATGTCCATGTCTACATAATATTTAGATTTGTCTGGGACCAAACTGTCCGGGACCAAATCACCTGGCACCCTAACTATCACTCTGTAGGAATGCAGTCCACGGAATCTACATTAATAACCAGACAAAGGGTTCAAAGGGTTTAACGAGCGTTAACCACTCCTTGTCATCCCAGACGGACACCCGTCTAATAATAACAGTACCGATTCTGCGTTGATTGTCAACAACAATGTGCTTACAAACATACACACTAAATAAATAAATAAAAAATAAATAAATAAATAAACATTTTATGCCCCAGAGCTTGCAAAGGGAACAGGAAGGGTCGTGGGTGACCACTAATACCTGCCCAAAGAAAAGTTAAGAACAATAAAAAGCAGGTTGGGGAAGAAAAAAAAACCCATAAAACACAAAAAGTAAAAATAGCTAAATAGTAAAATAGTAAATATTAAAAAAAAGTAAAAAGTAAAAAAGTAAAAATAGCTAAGCCCACCTGACATACCTCGTTAACTCACATTTTGCGAGTCTGGCTTTAAAACATGCTAATGATGGCGAGGTCACCACGTGTGTGGGCAGTTCATTGCACACTTTAACACGATGTGAGAAGAAGAACTTACGACAATATCGTACATTAGGTTGGAGAGTAAGTTTAAAGGGATGCCCCCTGGTCCTTCAATCAAAGTTAATGGAGAAGAAGTGGCTGTAATCAACATTGCAAAGATCATGTAAAAGGGAATAGGTAAGCCTGAGGTCAGATTTAAGCCTACGCAGTTCCAGCGAGTCAGCCTTTAAAGCCTTTAGACGGTCTCCATACGGTTTATCCCTGAGACTCAACAGACACTTGGTGAACGATCGTTGAATCGACTCGTGCGTGGGCTAAATCCGAAGTTGAAGAACTGATTCTGTGTTCGATTCAAACCGCATATAGTTCGTGACACTAAACGTGACCACGGAAGAAGTTTCACTCTGAACGGCCGCTCAGAACGCTTCACGGAACACAAAACCATGCATTAAATTGAATGTTGGATTAAAAAAAAATAAAACTTGATCCGCCAGTTCCCATTTTTCTTAAAATTATTTTTATGTCGTAATCTGACTTATGATAATTTTAAGTGATTAATTTTGTATTTTTTATCGCGATCAATTTGTTTTAGTAACGCTAAATAGCTTTGGTCGCCATGATGCTTTGCGCTTCCTGTTACTTGGCGACAGCGCCCTCTGGCGGTAAATAGTTGAAAGCAGGTACTTGTTTCCAAGGCAAGCTGAGATAGTAGCTGCTTTCCTGGCTCCACTCCAGGCCTTTCAGCTCTGTGCTCTTCCGGCATTAATTAGTGACAGACAGGCCAGAAGTCGTCCAGTACCGTACGGCATGAGAACCAAAGAAGATTGGAATCTGAACAAAATTTATGCTTTAACCTTTATCACGTAAACGTAACGATCAAATTGCGAGATCTGGCTTATATTGAGGGCTTTTCACGCATTAACTTAGGCCAGATAAAAATTCCTTTGGGTTCTCAATTCGTAAGGTATTGGACTACTCCTAGCGTGTCTGTCACTAAACAGAAGCAAGCTGACGGCCTGGAGTGGAGCAAGGAACGCAGGTACTACCTCAGCTGGCCTTGCTTGTTTCATGGCCAATAAACTAACTGGCCTGCTGTACAACTAGGCCAGTAAATCCGTGACTTGAACCACAACAAATTGCAACAAAAGGTTTCATGGTTGTTCCTAACTGGAAAAAGCGTGCTGAATTCGAAAAAAATTGTTATCCAAGCTATCTGCTGCCGTTTTCCTGGAATAAAATAGGCTTAATTTGAATATTATAGTTAAAAAATACTGTGTGAGGGCAGTTTTCTGCTGGCACTTACTCAAAAGGATGTGCACTTTAAAATTCTGAAGGGTGCCAGGCTGTAAACCTTGAGCATTAAAGATGGCAACTAAAATGGTGCCCAACTATTGTTTAGTTTGTTGCCATTTGGCCTATTATGCAAGAACCGTTAGTGTTACACGAAAGCAGTTTGTGTATCAGTTGTTTATATCTAAGGGTGGGAATGTCTTCTTTGAATCAAGGGTAATGAAAAGGGTCTACCACTATTAAGGACCGAGCTACGCCCGTTTTACTAGTGGCTGGTATCACAGTTATGGTTCAATTTTTTTTCTTATTTTCAGCTTTAAACTGCTCTTGCAACGTTTCTAATTTAGATGAATGACTCCAAATAAGTTCACTCGAAAGGTTGGAATGTCTTCTTTGAATAAAGAGCAAAGGAAAAGGTCTCCTACTATTAGGGAACGAGCCACGCACGTTTTACTAGGGGATAGTATCACAGTTACTGTTCAATTTTTGCTCATTTTCAACTTTAAACTGATCTTGTGAGGTTTATAACTTAGATAAATGATTAATTAGGTTTATTTAAAGGGTGGGAATGCCTTCTTTGAATCAAGGGTAATTAAAAGGGTGTACCACTATTAGGGACCGTGCTACGCCCGTTTTACTAGGGGCTGGTATCACAATTACAGTTCAATTTGTTTGCTCATTTTTAACTTTAAACTGCTCTTGTGACGATTACATTATAGATGAATGACACCAATTAGATTATTTGAAAGATGGAAATATCCTCTTTGAATCAAGGGCAATGAAAAGAGTCTACCACTATTAGGGATTTTTCCACCCCCGTTTAACTAGGGGCTGGTATCACAGTTACCGTTCAATTTTTCGCTTATTTTCATTTTTAAACTGCTCTTATAGCGTTTATAATTTAGATGAATGACTCCAATTATGTTTATTCAAAGGGTGGGAATATCTTCTTTGAATCAAGGGTAAAGAAAAGGGTATACCACTATTAGAGACCGAGCCGTGCTCATTTTACTAGGGGCTGGTATCACAATTACCATTCAACTTTTCGCTTATTTTCATTTTTAAACTGCTCTTGTGACGGTTATAATTTAGATAAATGACGCCAATTAGGTTTATTCGTAAGGTGGGAATGTCATCTTTGAATCAAACGTAATGGAAAGGGTCTACCACTATTAGGGACCGAGCCACGCCCTTTTTACTAAGAGCTGGTATCACAGTTACCGTTCAATTTTCTGCTCATTTGCAACCTTTGAACGGTATTAAACACTGAAAGCCAAAGGTTCAACAAGAGTTAAATAAATACAGATGCAAACCTATTTACGTTGCCTTTTGGACTTATACGTCAGATTGCCTGAGTGGGGGAATCGAACCCACGACCTTCGAAACCAAAGGCAGAAGTCCTACCGCAGAGCCATATACTGACACATCCAAAAGGAAATTCTGCCTATGTACGTTTCCTTTTGGCCGTGTCAGTACGGCTCAGCGGTAGGACTAGGGCCTTTGGTTTCAAAGATCGTGGGTTCGATTCCCCGCTCAGGCATTCTTGACATATAAGTCCAAAAGGCAACATAACCGCAAACCTATTTACGTTGCCTTCAGGACTTATACGTCACTCTGCCTGAGCGGGGGAATCGAACCCGCGACCTTTGAAACAAAGGCAGAGGTCCTACCGCTGAGCCATATTGACACGGTCAAAAGGAAACGCTGCCTATGTACGTTTCCTTTTGGCCTTGTCAGTATGGCTCAGCGGTAGGACTTTGGCCTTTGGTTCCAAAGGTCGTGGGTTCGATTTCTCGCTCAAGCTATCTTGACCGCAAGACAACGTAAATGCAAACCTATTTACGTTGCATTTAGGACTTGTACATCACTCTGCCTGTGTGGGGGAATCGAACCCATGACCTTTGAAACCAAAGGCCAAGGTACTACCTCAGACCATACTGCCATGGCCAAAAGGAAATGCTGCCTCTGGCAGTCTGACATATAAGTCCAAAATGCAACGTAAATAGGTTTGCATTTGTCTTTATTTTGAACGGAAACGGTGATACCAGCCCCTAGTAAAACAGGCGTAGTTTGGTCCCTAATAGTAGTACACCCTTGCCCTTGATTCAAAGAAGAGGGTCCCACCTTTCGAATAAATCAGGTTGGAGTCATCCACCTGCATTTTAAACGACGCAACAGCCATTGAAAGTTTAGGTTGTATTCACAAATTCTGACATCTATAAGCATTAAGAAGCCTAAATGACCGAAAACGGCCCAACATGACCGTTTTTCTTAATAGCCGTCATATGTGGAAAAAAGGTATCTAGTCACACACTAATGTGTCGCGTCAAGTTAGGCAACAAACATCACAACAAACATCACATCAATTCAATTATCGAGGTTGTAAACCATTGTAGCGCGACAACATAGCGTCAGTGTCTTATATCTTGAAACATAGTTAGGCACATTTCAGGTACTTGGGGAAAAATAATAGTGCGGTGCAAAAGCTTAATTGTGTTGATATCGAGAGCAATGACCCACCTGACAAAAATTAACTCGTGTAGGAATGCCAGCTAAGCTGCTTTCAATGCAAAATCTGACCCTCAATAACGTTGTAAATGTGTTAACTATAGCTAGCTAGCTAGCTAATTCGCTCATCCCCATGTTAAATCCCATAGGGTGATTATTCATCGATACCGAGATAACGGGGAGGCTTCCAGCTATGAAATTGGACGAATGGGTGCAGTACAATACGAACTGCCTATCTTTTATGGTTTGGAGCCTGGGGGCGTAACAGGGATGGCGTGGGAGGGTGCGTGAGTACGAAAATATTGTTATAACCATTGTTAGTATTGTCGGCATCGTCTCTCATTGGACGGCCAAAGTTCGAACAATGACAACGTGGATACTGACGTACGTGCCTAGACACACACTAGTGCATCACGATAAATCTAAACAACGTTGCAAGGAAATTGTATTCACGTCCAATTCACGAACATAAACCAAATGTAGAAACAAAGCAAAATAAATAAAGCCAAAAACTGGTAAAGAGGCCACTAAGTTGAAAGTGGTTCGGCCCTTCAAAGGAGTGATGTCAATGCACCAAAATTAACTATATATTGTAATACAAATTACAACAAAATTAAAACCAAGCCAAAAACCCGTAAAGAGGTGACTAAGTTTGAGAATGGTTCGGCCTATAGGCAAAAGGTAGTAGCATATTGTTTAAAACCAATTTCTTGTTGACGTGGCACTTTATAGTACACATGTGCACAGTAGTGGAGTTGAGCCAATACACAATTAAAATAAAGTGATATCATATCAAAAACCAAAACTGGTAAAAGGGACCGCCAAGTTGCGAATGGTTCGGCCCTTCAAAGGAGTGATATCAACACACCAAAATATTCGTCCACTTAATCGCACCGAATAATACTTCGGACGTTAAATGAAAATTTGAACATTGCTACCGAAAATAGCAATGTTCTAGTTTTCATTTAACCTTCGAACTATTAAGCGGTGCGATTAACTTAGCGAATGTTTTGGTGCGTTGTTATCACTCCTTTGAAGGGCCGAACCATTCGGAACTTGGCGGCCCCTTTTACCAGTTTTGGTTTTTGATATGATCTAAATAACGAAGACAAAGAAATTGTATTCACATCCAATTCACGAAAAATAAACAAAGCCAAAAATCTGTAGAGAGGCCACCAAGTTGAGAGTGGTGCCCCTTCAAAGGAGTGATATCAACACACCAAAACTAACTAAATGAAACAAATTACAATAAAATTAAAACCAAACCAAAAGCTATCAAGAGGTGACTAAGTTGAGAATGCTTCAGCCTTAGGCAAAAGCTAGTAGCAAATTGGTCAAACCCAATTTCTTGTTGAAGTGGCACTTTATTACACATCTGCACGGTAGTGGAGTTTTAGTCTAATACACAATTTCAAAAAAAGGACTGATATCATATCAAAAACCAAAACTGGAAAAAGGGGCAGCCAAGTTCCAAATAGTTCGGCCCTTTAAAGGAGTGATATCAACACACCAAAATATTCGCCAACTTAATCGCACCGAATAATACTTTGGACGTTAATGAAAATTTGAACATTGCTACCGAAAGTAGCAATGTTCTAGTTTTCATTTAACCTTCGAACTACTAAGCGGTGCGATAATATGGCTAATGTATTGGTGTGTTGATATCACTCCTTTGAAGGGCCGAACCATTCGGAACTTGGCGGCCCCTTTTACCAGTTTTGGTTTTTGATATGATGGTACCTACATTGTAGATTGCATTATCGTAAACAACATATCTAAACAGTTTTTGTGTAACACTAAAGGTTCTTGACTAAAGCGGAGTAAACATTGGGCTCCATTTTGGTCGCCATCTTTAATGCTCAAGGTTTTCAGCCCGACACCCTTCGGAATCTTAAAGTTCACATCCTTTTGAGCAGGTTCCAGAAAGAACTGCCCTCAAAATGCAAAAGGTATATTAATATTCTCTTCGTATTTCCATATATGTATTAAATGCATATTTTAACAATAACATGCAAATTAACCAGATTGCAGCAGATAGCGTGGATAACAATTTTTTGTCGAATTCAGTACTCTTTATTCCAGTCAGGAACAACCATAAAACCTTTTGTTGCAAATTGTGGTGGGTTAACCCCCTCTTTTTAGCGTGTATTTACT
>JAHWFP010207354.1:0-11306 GCA_023313725.1 Lithobius niger | reverse complement strand
TTTTTTTCAGAGGAGGGCTTTCTTCTGTGACACGGTTTTGTTATATTTAGTAAGATCTACACAAATGATGCAAGCTCTCTTTTTTTTCAGAGCAGCAATTTATTCTGTGCCATCGTTTGGTTACATTCAGTCAAACCAACACAAATGTTGCAAACGCCCTGTTTCGAAGAACGTGTTGCGGCGCGGTTGTTGCAATCAGTCAGATGTTGTAAGTGTTTTTAATGGCGTGGGCCTTCCGCGTGACACTGTCTTGGCTGTAAATTTGTCGTGAGACACGGTTTTGTTACATTCAGAACTGTACTAATGTTGCAAGCGCACTTTTTTCTGAGGTCTCTTTCACTGTGTATTGCAATGCTCGAGTTTTCCTGCTATTTTCCATGCGCGGGGCAAAAAGGCTGATGGTCTGCAGGACCGTCTTATGCTCACGAAAGAGGTCGAGCCTGACCTCAGATGCCCCTAGAGTTTTCGGGAAGAGAAGGGCCCTATTATGCCTCGTGCTCATGTCGATTATGGTGCGTAAAAGTTCCTAGGAATTTCTGACTGGATTTTTTTTTATTTTTTTTATTTCAAAATTTCAACAAATTTCAACAAATCCACGACGAAGTCATGGCTCGTATGTGGTGTACATTAATCATAAATAATGACAGCAACAATTTTAAGGAATTTGAAAAACACTCAAAATATAGTAATTTTAACAACAAATTCAACAAATCTGAACGAGAAAGGAAAAACACTCAATATTTCACAGTAGCCTACAACAATTTCAAACCTAAGGGAAAAAAATTGTAAACATTTCAGATCAGAGATAGATACGGAAATGAGATAACGAATATTTTTAGCTGTTAAGTTAGAAGAAGCAATGGTGTTAAACATTTTTTGAGATGTTTGAAATGACAAATGCTTCAAGTTTTGTCTGGTAGCTTATTGCAAATACTTGGTACATATAGTAACCCTTAAGTTTTTCTCCAAATTTGTTTCTGGTCATTATTGGAAGAAAGGAAACAATTTTTTTGTTTGATATTTCTTATCCTTAATTAGTGGCCTGTCGTCTATTTTTTTATGTCTGTTTTTTTTTTTAACAGAATGATATAATTGTATAGCTGTGTTATGTTACAATGTAATTACCTGGCAATGTAACTACAATTATGTTATAATTACCTAGCAAAATTGTCCCTATCTCTTTTCGGCGCCGTGGGTACGGCTAGGAGCGCGTCCAAACCTCCAAAGCTACTTTCCGTGTTAAAGCAGATGCCTGCACGGCTTTAAAATAAAGATGGTGGCGTTCACTTACGGTGGAGAGATATGGTAAGGGGTAAATTAACCCAGGGAAAAGCGAAACCCGAGGTGGTCGAACCTTGGGGGGGTTTTGGGGAAATTCCCGGGATTTAGAAAAGTTAAAAGTGGTGAGATATGCTCTTGTACAAGTCGAGGGGTAGGAACCCCTGGGGTTCGGTTAAAACACCCTCAGATACACTACATCATTTTCCCCTGGGATATTAGAGGGTGGAATATTTTCCCTAGAGGTTTCTACTCTATACTTCCTCGGGGGGGGGGGGGGGGCGCGGGCCGCAGCACAAAATCCTCGGGGTTCGACCACCTCGACTTTTCCCTCCCCTTCTGTTTTCCCCCTGATCATAGCTCACCTTTTTGAAACCCCAGGGTTTTTTCAGCCGGAGGAAACAAAAACCCTGGATCTCTCCACTGTAATAGGCCAATAATAACTTTATCCGACTTCCTCAACTGCAGAACACAGAAAATAAGTGAAAATAAGTGAAACAACCAGACCGAGCCACTAAAGTACCTTTTCATTTCTTTGTCCCTTCCACTGAATTCTCCGTACCTGGTTGAGAAGTGGTGTCGGCCATTTTAGGGTTCGAGGTTCGGTACTTCATTTCCAAACCCAAACCGCTTGAGAGTCATTTCTTTTCTTCCTGCTCGTCTAGCGTTAGTGACGTTTTCGTGACGTAGACGTACTGCTGCATGAGCTGCACCAATATGGAGTGATAAAACACGACGGTGTTCAACGGCGGATGTACGAGTGGGTGGATGGGGGGGAACAACCACCCCCCCCCCCCTCCTCTTAAGATTTCCGTAGTTAATGTTCCATGTATTATTCTTTACATACTACGTGTGGTGGTCTTGAAATTAAGGAAAATTGGAAATTAGCCATCAGCGAAAATTATACTAGAAATACGTAGTTCAGTGAGCCACCTGTACGCACTTACGTTTTGTCGTAGTGGCATGACCCGGATTCGAACCGGCTTACCCAGTTCGCCCCCAGATCACTTGCATAGCGCCGTAATCGCCATGGCTACATCCTCCACTGGCATAAAGATAACTCACTGAACCCGTTATTAAGATCACAACCGTGACCAGGACTCCATTCGACCGAATGTTCTAGGCCATACGCAATGGAGAGGGAAGAAAAATCATACACTCAATTGGCTCAACGAAGGAGAAAAAAATAGACATAAAATCGCTGTAAATAATATTAAAGGAAAATTAGAAATTAGCCATCAGCAAAAATTATACACTAGAAATGACGTAGTTCAGTAAGCCACCTTTATGCATTTACGTTTCGTCGGAGTGGCATGACCCGGATTCGAACCGGCTACCCGGTTCGCCCCCACAGATCACTTGCATAGCGCATTTTTTTTGTGGTCTTAAATGACATCACGTAGTTTGGAGCCGCGAAAAGATTATATGAACACAAAAATTTGCCACCTTCCCTGCAAAAATCTTACACTTGATAGCCTTTGGGCTAAAAGTAGGGGGGGGGGGGGGTTATGCGCCTCCATCCCCAACCAAAATTCAGTTTTGGGAAAATGCAGCTCAGTTGGTGGGGTAAAACTACAAATAGCACAAAAAAAGTTCTTAATGGGCCCCCTTGCGCCCCCCCCCCCCCCCGGCTACCATAAATCCTATATCCACCCCTGAGGGTGCTGTGCCATGAAATTCTTCGTACGAGAAATTAATTTGAAGGTCGAGTATGATTGGGATGTTATTGTTGCCCCTTGCTTCGACCAACATCAAAACCCCGCCAACACATGGAAAATGGCACTATATTTAAATTTTCAGCTCTTTGTACTTGAATGCAACTTCGCCTTGCTTACCTAAAAGCAACAAAGGACATTAATGAGCATGATATATGTATACAAAATGTGAAGTAATATTATGAAAACAAGGTATTTACAAGTTAAAAACAAGTGAAATTGCGAGCAAGACCTTAAGCCATACAGTCATGATGCCGCCATCTAGCAAGTGACGTAATATTTTCACTCAGTATTATTACCGGTATGTTTTTAAAACGGTTTCACTCATTTTTCAATGGCGGCGAAATTTCTTAGAATATGACGTAAACCTCCAGTTGTGAGAAAATCAGACTTGAATTGGAGGCGTATACATCATCACAATAAAAATACAATAAAAACTTCGCCGATACTGACAAATGGTAAACATTTTTTAAAAAACGCACCAATTAATAGTGAGTGGAAACATTATGGTGGCGTCACTTACTAGATGGAGGCATCGTGACTGTTTGATTTGAGCTCTTGTGCGCAGTTTCACTTGTTTTTAATTGTAATTACCTGGTGTTCGTTATATTACTTCACATTTTGCCAGGGACGACGCTAAGGGGGTGTGAGGGAGGCGCTCGTACCCCTAAATTTTTGGCCGCCAGACCCCCCCCCCATCAGATCAAAATCAGACGTATAAACGAAGAAAATTATGTGGTAACGTATTAAAAAAACTACGTTAGTTTATTTCACAGCGACAGGAAGGACTTTAAGTCACATCAATACAGCCCAGGTTTTACAGTGAGAGTTGTAAAATCATCTTTTTTTCAGCTAACTTTATAAATATAAAAAAAAAATGGTGTAGAAAACAGTTAAGAACGTTTGACGTGAGAAAGAATTGCAAGAGTATTATTTTTACTTTTATTCTTTTATTTTTTGGAGGGGGGGGAACGCAAAAGTAACATTTTTCGGTTCGCCCCCCCTGGCTAAAATTGCTGCCCCAATGCCGCCACCCCACTGAAGTGATTCTAGCGTCGTCCCTGCATTTTGCATAGAGTGGCGTGCACAGGAGGAAGCGGGCAGGGGGGGGGGGATAGCCCCTGTCCTTTTTGAAAAATGACCTTTTTGTAAAAAAAAAAATGGCCTTTTTGTGCCGAAATTTGCCGTGCGGTTGCGCCTGAGAAAGGACCCAAAGGCCTAAAATTGCCAAACAGGGCCAAAACCGGTTACGAAAGTGATAGAAAAGGGTAAAAAAAAGAGAGCCCAAAAAAAAAAAACCCAGAAAAATGTCCACTAAAACTTACTGTGCATTACACTCAAAACGCCCCTGTCCTCTCGCTCGTCTGTGCTCGCCTCTGATATAATTATCATGCCCTTTGTTGCATTTAGGTGAAGAAGACCAAGATACATGTGGCCGAAAATTTAAATATAGTTCATTTTCCAAGTGGTAGCGGGGTGTTGATGCTGGTAAACATTTACATCCGAATGAAATTCTCAATTTATTGTTTTCATCATCTGGACGGCATGAGTTTAAAGGTACATGCATACATATTAGCTTACCCGTGTGACTCAGTTTTGCGACATTGGTTTCTTTGTATGTAAATGTGGCCAACACATTCATTTTCTTGGTTTTTTTTTTTTTTTCGTGTGAGACGATTTTGCAACATTAACTGTAACCAGTGTAAGGGCGCGTTTAGCAACGACTCGCATTTGCAGTCTCGCAGCTAGAATTTAATCGCGATGGCAAAGGTGTCTGTCGTTGCCATGGTAACAACGCTACCTGGATTAGCTAAATCCGACATCGTTGGAGTAAATGCTTGCAGTCTTATAATCCGTGACAATAAGATAAAGAATTCCTCCTGACGAAATAATTTTCCCATTCGCTTCCGAACTCGCATTGTTGACTGTTTTCGTCGCGAGGCGGCAGAGCTAAAACTGCCGCCATGTTGGAATTTCGAATGATTTCTAGCTGCGAGAAGGCTCGAAGGCGAGTCGTTGCTTAATTAATGCCCCATATACCATGCGCCGTCGCTGTTTGCTGGGACATGCATGTCACGTGACTGGGCTAGTTCACTCAGACGGCCAAACAGCCGTTGTTCTCGTTCATCATTGGCTAACTGGTGGTGACGTCACGGCAAACAGCCATTGCGCGTGGTTTAAGTGTTGCAAACGCTATAGTCTCAACGATTTGCACAACATACCGGAAGGATTTATGTCCCTCCAATCAAATAAGAGGTTTAATCAGAATTCAACCGCCATGCCGAAAAATTCCCTCATGACGCAACACAATACAGTATTCAGTGAATGCCAATCTTCTTCAGTACAACCCAATCCGTAGCATTTCTAAACATAATATATGCGACTAGCTTGCCGATTGATTTCCCACGAGTAAACATTATCTTTGGGTTTTTGTGTATCGTTCTTGAGAAAGTTCGCCTTATCGGTTTCTGTGCGCTACAGAAAGATATCATTCTTAACTTCCAAGAGTTTGATTTTTTTCCTCTGTATCGATGTACCTTGTATAAATATCCCACTTTTTGAAAAGCAAAAGCGAAATTCGCCACTATTTTCATTTTCTGTTAATTTTTTCCCCCCTTTTGGTACTTTTTCTTGTCGAAGATGGAATTTCGTGTGGTTTCCAGGACCTCCGATATTCTCATATATTATTATTCCGTTTACGCAGCCGGTATTGTCCAAATCAATTCTCGCCTCGATGACGCCTTTGAGGGAGACGTGAGAATGTGTCGATTTTTCACCTCTTGAATTCAAAGAGTTGAATTTCCCTTGAAAACGGGATTGGCGCCGTGGAACAGGGAAGGGGAGGCTTCGGAGGGCAGAGAAGAAGTCATCTTCGATTTCTGAAATTTGACTACGGGCTATAAGGGGAACTCAGTAGATGCTATATTCTATCAATAACACTGGCTGTAGTGGCCATGGCTGCGTCGCTACGATGGTTTCGTAAGGCTCGGTATCGGTATCGGATAACAATATTGACACTATACCTCATTCCTCGAGAATTTGTTTTTTCCGCAAACCTACTATATTGCTCAACTTAAACTGAAAAGACCATGACTTAACGCCCCTTGCTATCATGGTGGAAGGCAGAGGAACGGGGGGTATAATTGACCTGGTGTGGTATAATCACGTAATTGTACACCGGGGTGTAATTGGGGTGATTATACCCCGTGACCTTTACGCCGTACGCATGCACAACTTGCTGAGCTAACCGTAAAACAAATGCCTAGACACAACGAAGAATGATATATGGTAGTCGCTCCATCTTTACCTAGGCCTACTACTAGTTAAAGGGATATACCTCCCAGCACCATTTTTCTCGATCCTCCACATCAAGTACGGCCCCAAAGGTCTATTTACTTACCGTTAGTCTTTCCCTTGCTAAAAAACCGTTTTAAAATGTGGCGTCTAGGAGATTTTATGTTGAATATTGTTAACTATACTTAAGAACGACCCGTCACTAAATGATGCAATGCGCGTGTACAATAATCATGACGTTTCATCTCTGTGTGTACATCTACTAATTTTCTAATAATTACCATGAGATCTACAATCTAATAGACTAATGCGGTAAAAATTAAAATTAATTATTCCAATAGATCGCCGAAGCAAAATTATAAGACACTCGTCTAGAAAATTGTAAATTGTGATTTTAAAATACAAGAATCATTCCGGTTTTTGACGACACGATCAATGGGTTCACGGTGGCTGGGCTATTAGGTGCAATGCCAATTGAGACAGTGGCTTTGTTTTTCACTGCGAGGAACGAAGCTACCGTCTCAGTTGACCTTAGCTGTGGTAAATACGCGGATGTGATCGTCGCGTGGGTGTTGTGAGGCAGGCGGAAGGTTATAAGGCAGGCGGTATGTTGCTTTAACGACAGCGCCGTTGTTTGTATACCAGCAGGAGAACTCGACGTATTCATTATGATTTCCGTATTTTAACTTCACACTTTATAATTTTTTGGGCAAGTGTCTTGTAATTTTTCTTCGGCAATTTATTGGCATAAATAATTTTAGTTTTTATTGCATTAATTTTTCAGATTTTCGATTACATGTTATTTATTAGCAAACGATTAGAAATTAGTATATGCGCACACTCAGAGCCATCTCTCGGCGGATTTCAGCAGAGCGTGGTTGATGGGACGCATTTAAATGGCAGGAAGTCGCCGACGCAGCATTGCACCTTCTCATTGGAGACAAATAATTTTGTTAACAAAAAAGCTAATAAAACTTATAAACTTATAAACTTATAAACATTATAAATATTAATAAATATAAAGAATGTTGAGTCCCTTTTGTTATTATTTATTATGAATTGGGATAATTATGCTGCAATAAAACAGCCCTCTAGCTTTTGTGGCTGATACGGCTAAAAATGTTTTCGCACTCAGCTTAAAACGAACGAATGCTAATTAATTTGAAATTATAGAGCAGTGACATTTGCCGCCATATTGGCACCAGTATGGGTTTTGGAGGGCATAACTACAAGGTGCACTACATAAAAATAGAGGGAAAAACAACAGAAGAGCGGATTTCTTAGGCTTAAAATAACGTTGTTTTCTCCAACAACAAACATCGCGCGTTTAGGTCTAAGAAATCACTCTTCACAGCATCGGCTTCAGTATGACGCCCTTTTGTTTCTCTCTGCAGTGCCCCTTGCAGCTAACTCATTAAGGCTCCAGCATAGAGTTATACACAATAATACTACGTTGTGTCACTGCCCTATATATACCCTGGCTCTACGCACTCGGGATATAGTTGCAAACTAATAAACATTTAGTTAGTTTTAATGTCAGGTTACAGGCTTCGTGCAAAAACAGTAGCCCTATAATCGACAAAAGCTCTAGGGCTATTACTACTGAAAAGACAACACCGTGTCTTTCTGCTTCGGTAATTATACTGAGGGAAGCTTTACTCGTCCCTAATTGGTCACCGAGAAACAGACCATAGATCTTGACAGTATAAAGAGCCATTCTGACAGCTCCCGGTAGCTGAACGGTACCGGCGAAAACGACATCATAAAAATAGCCCATGAGCTCGAATTTCAGGCTAACGGTCTTGTCTGGCTTCGCGGCTCCGTCTCCGGCAGCGACCAACGGTCAGCTAATCAGACAACGAAATGGAACTGACCGCACATGACGTCACAGCAACGTGGTGCTGAATCTGGCAGAACAGTACCAGCCGATCATTGCCGGAACATGAAGTCCTTTGGTTGTACGATGTCCACGGTAATGAATATAAAGTCACAGCGTGGTGACAAAGCTAATTCGTGGAATCAGATCGCTATACCTAATTACCTGGTAAGGTCATATCTACGTATTGAAATTACTCCAAAGTTTCGAGGCAGTGTTTTTGAATGCCGTTTCAATGTAATGACGCATGCGGGGATTCGTTGCGAGGCGTGTGCGGGCGTGTGTTTTGGGGTTTGAACTTGAATGAGACGCTGCGTTTACAAGCAAAAATAAAAAACGGAATCGGACTTGGATGTGGGAAAGTTTGAGCGGCTGCTTCCCCCGATTATATTATCTTTCATTAATAGTCGCAGGAGCTTATTAACCCATGTTGTGGCCCCGAGGCAGACCTTTGAAGATGGGCCCCCTCACCCCTTACCTTGATACGGGGTCCCTAATCCTAAGGTGAGGTCCCCTCACCCTGATACGGAGCCTTCACCCTGATATGGGAATAAGTTACCCTGATATGGGGCCCTTTCACTCTAATATGAGGCCATGTGGCAGGTCCATTGGCCCAAGGTAAGATTTTGTGAATGTGATTAAGAAAATTTAGATGCAAAACGGTACAGCTTTCTATGCCAGGAGGAACGACAAACTACATATAATGACCGTAAAAGAATAATACATCCTTTACTTAATAATAAAATTGTGTCAAAGTAACAGTAGAACGGTTGTCAATAGTAAAAACTGTAAAAAAATATTATTTTGCATAATGGGAAGTTCGTTGTTGGGGCCCCCATGTGGGCCCCTACCTCGCTGGGGCCCTGAGGCAACTGCCTCAACTGCGTCGTGGGTAATAAGCCACTGAATACTCGTTAGTACGAGCAAGAATTTATAGGGCTGGGGAGGAGAATTTGTGACTGAGACCCCTTCTGAAACGTCTAGATTCATTCCTATTAGTTCCGTCTAATTTTATAGAGGTTGCCATGAGATTTATACTGGAGTTTCGACTTAGTTTTCGGCCTAAAATTAAACCAAACTAAACTAAACTAGCTTGTATTTAATTATTATTTCGTATAGCTCAGTCGCAATTTAGTTTACTTTAGATTTGGGCTGAAAAATGAGCAAAAATTACCAGATGGAACGCGTGGCGCCATCTGAAAACTCGGATGGAACTAATAGGAATGAATGTAACACGTTTCAAAAGGGACTTTTTAGAGTTACAAATTTTCCTCCCCAATCCTTTAAATTCTTGGCACGAGGGATTTGTATTACACTGTTTGCTTCGGGATTGACTAGTCCAGCGGCGTACCTGTTTGTAGTGTGAACAAGCCCCGTTGTCGTTCGCCAGGCGTCATTGCCGGTCGCCGTTGCTGTACCGTTTGCCGGGCGCTGTCAGAATGGCTTTTAACTCACTTAACGCAAGCTGTTTGCTTTGCTTGCATCGAGTTACGCTCCCATTAGGGTAATGACGCTCATCTTCGTGAATCGTCGGTCTTTTCCGGAAATACGAAGCTGCTACTCGTCGGTATTCGGAGCAGTTAGGACCATGTTGAGGGCAATGATGTCACATTCGTAAATCAACGGACCTTTACGGAAAAACAAACACGTTCTCATCAGGGTTCGTAGCTTTACATTAAACATGGTGAATCAGCAGCATAACGGTGAGGTTTAGGAGCAGTTAATGTGAAATATCAACACCGAAGGAAAACAAGATGACAGGTTGGTTGACGAAATGCCATGGGGGCTAGTATCGCTATGCCAAATATACGAAAATATCATAAACTAGCGGAGTCGCTCGCTCATTCCGCGTCGTCTCGCTACGCTCGAGGAGCTTTCATCCTGCAACTCTTGTGCTGCTGACAGACATTCCACGTCTAACACGATCAAGCAAATGGTCAGAGTGCAGTACGCGTTTTTCGGAAGGCTTCACTGCATAAACAAATGGTAACCATAAATCATTCCAACATTTGTATCTTTCGAAACAAAAAAAATCAGGCAATTTATCAGAAAAGCGCTGTTTCTGATGACAAACGCTGATTTTCGTTCGCTTCGCTCACTCAATCAGCGCAAATATTTCCTCAGAAGCGTGACTGAATCAATGTAACCACCAAGAACCACACATCACTTGTAATTTGTGTTAGTATACACTTTATATGGTTTTCTTGTTTTACTTATTGTAAGAATATTGTTCTTTACGTCCTGCTCAGTCCGCTAGTCTTCAAGTTTCCATTTAATGTCCAAAGTATTATTCGGTGGGATTAAGTTAATAGGATTAAGCTTGGCGGCCTTTCCCTGGTTGAATGATATCACAACTTTCAAAGGCCTATCCTTTTTGGAAACTTGGCGGCTTTTTACAACAGCTCTGGTTTTCGGTGGACATCACAATTTTCATCGCTTCATCTTCATCTTCTAGTTTTCATCTTCTAGTTTTCATCTTCTAGTTTTCCTCTTCTAGTTTTCATCTTCTAGTTTACATCTTCTAGTTTTCATCTTCTATTTATCCTTTAACTTTCGAACTATTAGTAGGTGTGATTAACTTGGCTAATAGGATTAACCTTGGCGGCCTTTCCCTGGTTGAATGATATCACTACTTTCAAATGCCGATCCTTTTTGGAAACTTGGCGGCGTTTTACAACAGCTTTGGTTTTGGGTGGATATCACAATTTTCATCGCTTCATCTTCATCTTCTAGTTTTCATATTCTAGTTTTCATTTAACTTTCGAACTATTAGTAGGTGTAATTAAATTGGCTAATAGGGTTAACCTTGGCGACCTTTCCCTATCACTACTTTCAAAGGCCGATCCTTTTTGGAAACTTGGCGGATTCTCTTATACTAGTTTTGGTTTTCGGTGGATTATTATATCAGGAGTGGCATAAAGAAGGTGTCTCCAACACAATTCTAATCCAATTCTAGTGTCAGTTTTCAGTTTTTGGGAAAACGTACGATAAGAATTACGCTATGTAGGTTTTAACGAAATAAATATGCATGAAAATTTTCCCTTTTGGTGGTGAGTAGTCCAAACATACAGGGTGGTCCACAAAAAAGTGACGACTCAACATTTTCCAAGTCCAACTTTTCTAGTTAGCACCCCTCAAAACCA
>JAHWFP010207352.1:160022-185235 GCA_023313725.1 Lithobius niger | reverse complement strand
AATAAAACAGAAGATGAGTCTGAAAAGCCACAGAAAATAAAGCAGAACATGCAGCAGATAGCCACAGAAAATAAAGCTGAACATGCGGCAGAAAGCCACAGAAAATAAAGCAGAAGATGCGGCAGAAAAGTCACAGAAAAAAAAGCAGAAGATGCGGCAGAAAGCCACAGAAAATTTAACAGAAGATGCGGCAGAAAATCCACAGAAAATAAAGCAGAAGATGCGGTGAAAAGCCACAGAAAATAATGCAGAAGATGCGGCAGAAAAGCCACAAAAAATAACGCAGAAGATACGGCAGAAAAGCAACCAAGTAGCCTCTCACCAAATTTAAAATAGATCGTGTAGCTGCTGAAGAAACCTTTTAGCCTCTCACCTTACCCTGAGTATATTCCATACCTGCTGAAGAATCGAAGCAGTGTCTCACCGTATTTTTACTAGATCTCACAGCTGCTGAAGAACACAGGTAGCCTATCACCATACCCTTAATAGATTCTGTAGCTGCTAAATGAGCCAGATAGTCTCTCACTATGCATTGATTATCCCATAGCTGCTGAAGAACCCTTGTAGTCTCTCACCCGATCTATAATAGTCCCCTAGCTGGTGAAGCACCCAGGTAGCCTCTCATCGTGCCCTGCATAAATCCCATAGCTGGTGAAGCATACAGGCACCCTCTCACCCTTCCCTGAACAGATTCCAAAGCTACTGGAGAAGCTAAGTAGTCTCTCACCCTACATTGAATAATAATAATAATAATAATAATATTATTATTATTAATCAGTTTATCCCGAAGGACAAGGAGACAGGCAGGGCTTGAGGCCACTAACGCCGTTCCTGAAGATGGTTATATTAGTATGCTCGTTTTAGAAATTTATGGAGGGGTTGCCTGGTGACCAAGCGTCTGAAGGCAGAGACAGAGGGTGCAGACACTGTATCCTCACCAAGCGAGTTCCATGCTCGACCACTCTATGAGCGAAGAATTTTTTTCTAATCTCAGTATGTGGAATACCACAAGAAAGCTTTAGGGAGTGACTTTGAGTACGACTTTGAAGAATCAAAAAGTGGAACGTTGACAGACAACAAACCCCTAACAATTTTAAAAGTTAGAGTTAAATCGGTCCAGAGACAGCGTAGCTCCAAGGAGTGTAGGCCAAGCTGGGACAGGCGATCAACATGAGAGACCTCCCGGAGACTGGGTATATCACATGTGACTTGTCGTTGCACCGCCTCAATACAAACAATGTCTTTAAGGAGGTGCGGTGACCAAACTGGGCTTGCGTACTCCAGTATTGGACGAACGTAGACCTTAAAGGCCCAGACCATATTAGCTACAGAAGATTTTGCACAGCAACGTTTCACAAAAGCCAGACGGCGAATAGAGTCTGTAGTTGCTGAAGAAACCAATCAGCCTCTAACTCTACCCTGAAAAGATTCCATAGATCTTAAAGAAACCATTTAGCTTGTCTGCCTACCCTGAATAGAAATAATAGCTGGGGTAGAAACCAGGTAGCCTGTCACCCTATCTTGAATAGATTCCATGGCTGCCAAAGAACCAGTTAGACTCTGACCCTAGCCTGAATAGAGCTTATAGCTGCAAAAGAAACCGGGTAGCCATTGCCCCTACCTAAAATAGATCCCATAGATCCTGATGAATCCATTCAGTCTCTCACTGTACCCAGAACACATCCCATAGATCTTAAAGAAACCAATAAGCCAGTCTGCCTACCCTGAATAGAAATCATAGCTGCTGAAGGAACCAGATAGTCTCTCTCCCTACACTGAATAATAGAACAGCTGCTGAAGGAGCCAGGTATTATCGCAACCTAACATGAATAGATCAAATAGCAACTGAACAACCGAGGTAGTCGCTCACCCTACACCTAATTGATCTCATACCTGGTATAGAAACCGTGTAGATCAACCCACTTTTAATATATTCCACGGCTGCCGAAGAAAAAGTTAGCCTACTACCCTAACCTGAATAGCTCCTATAGATGCTGAAGAACCCAGGCTGCCGATCCCATACTGAATAGATCCCATAGCTGCTGAAAAAACCATGTAATATCTCTTACTCTCTCTCTCTCACTCACTCGCATTCTCTCTCTCTCACTCTCTCTCACTCACTCTCTCTCTCTCACTCTCTCACACTCTATCTATCTGTCTCTCTCACTCTCTCTCTCACTCTCTCACACTCTCTCTCTCTCACTCTCTTTCTCACATTCTACCCAGAATAGATTCCATATCTATCGAACAAACCAGTTAGCTTCTCACCATAACCTGAATAGATCCCTTAGCTGGTGAAGAATCCTCTTAATCTGTCAGACTTCCCTCTCAAGATCCCGTAACTGCTGAATAAACCAGGTAACGTCTCACTATATAATGAATAAATCCCGTAGGTTGAAGAAACCTGGTATCCTTTCTCTACCCTGGGTAGCTACAATGTGTGATGATACATACAGGTAACATCTCTCCACTGTGTTTGAATCCAATAGCTACTCAAGAAAACGGACAGGCACACTCCCTACCCTTAATAGATCCATAGCTGCTGAAGCAACCAGGTAGCTTCTCACCCTACCCTGAATAGATCATACAGCTGGTTAAGAACCCATGTATTGTCTCTCCCTACACTAAACAGATCCTATAACTGCTGAAGAAACCAGGTAGTGTATCACCCTGTCCTGAATAGATCTGATAGGTGTTGAAGAAACCAGGTATTCTCTTTCCCTACCATAATTAAATACAATATCTGATGAAATAACCAGGTAATTCTCTCCATCATGAATAGATCCCATAGCTGCTGAAGAATGCTGGTAGCCTCTTTTTCTTGTGGCCTCTCTACCATAACTGAATAGATCCCGTAGCTGCTAAAGAAACCAGAAAACCTCACTCCTTAATCTCAATAGATCTATAACTGCCAAAGAAATCAGGTAGACTGTCACCCTACCCTGCATAGATCCAGTAGCTGATGAAGAAACCAGGTAGTATAACACCCAACCCTGAATAGACACTGTAGCTGCTGAACATTCTTCTTACTGTCTCACCCTACTCTGAATAGAGTCCATAACTGCTGAAACAACCAGGTAGCCTCTCACCCCACCTAGTATAGATCCGTAGAAGCTGAAGAAGCCTCTTAGTCTATCGCCCTACCCTGAATAGATTCCATACCTGCTGAAGAATCCAAGTAGTGTCTCACCCTATCCTTACTAGATCTCACAGCTGCTGGAGAGCACAGGTAGCCTCTCAACCTGCCATGAATAGATTCCATAGCTGCTGAAGGAGTCAGGTAGTCTCTCACCCTACCCTGAATAGATCCCATAGCTACAGAAGCATCCAGGTAGCCTATCACCCTACTCTGAAAAGATTCCATAGTAGCTGAAGAAACTAGGCAGCTCCTCACTCTTTCCTGAATAAATTCCATAGTTCCTAAAAAAAAAAACAGGTTGCCTCTCACCCTACCCTGAATTGATACGGATGCAAACCTATTTACCATGCCTTTTGGACCTATTTGTCAGACTGCTTTTGGTTTCCCTGCTCAGGCAGTCTGACATATAAGTCCAAAAGACAACGTAAATAGGTTTGCATCCGTACTTATTTAACCCTTATCGAGCCCTGGCTTTAAATCCTGTTTACCCAGGAAATATTCTATAGCTACTGAAGAAACTAGGTAGCTCGATCCCCGAATATTTCCAGGTTTCTAGGGGTTACGATCGAAGGTCCAATAGGTAGGCGTTTTGACATATTTCTTGCCAAATACGACTACATTACGAAGACCCGGTTCTTATTTGCGAACCCTCTCCTCCTGGAATGAAAGGGGTAAAAAAGGTTTAATAAAAAAAAAGGAGTTAAGGGAGGGTAAACGACTTTAAACCCTCATAGCTCGTTACCTAGTTAACACATGATGCACTTTACCACTAAATATGGCCACCCCCCCCCCCCCATCATTCCCCACACCTCCCTTGGGAGGAGCAAGGGATCAACTGCCGAAACCTATCACACTGGTAGTTTCTCAATCTACCCCGAATACATCCCATAGCTACTGGAGAAACCAGGTAAGATCCCACCATACCATGAACATTCCATAGCTATTGAAGCCAGGTATGCTATTACCCTATTCTAAATAGTTCCCATTGTTGTTGAAGAACCCAAGCAGCTTCTCAGCCTACCTTGAATAGATGAAGAAATCAGGTAGCCTCTAACACTACACTGAATCGATCCCATAGCTGCTGAAGAAGCCATATAGCCTCTCATCCTGCTCTGAATAGATCCTGTAGTTGCTGAAGAAACCAGGAAGCCTCCCATCCTACCCTGAATAGATCTCATAGCTACTGAAGAAACAAGATAGCCTCTATCCCTATCAGGAATAAATCCCATAACTGCTGTAGAACACTGGTAGCCTCTAGCCTACCGTGAATTGAATAGACCCCCTACCAGGTGAAAGAGCAAGGTAGTCTCTCACCCTTAGCAGAAAAATCGTATAGGTGATGAAGGAGCAATACAATTTTTTACCCTACACTGAATAGATCTTATATGTTTTAGGCAATTTAGTCCTTAATTTGGCTTGAAATGGAAATAATGATTAGAAAGCTAATTCCTTCTGAAATACTTTCTACTTCCCTAGAAAAATCCGAAAAAAATCAGCATGGGGAACACCTTAAATTTTAAATAAATGGCTGCCATCTTGCATTTTTCCAAAAACGCATTAGGCCTAACTCAGCGATGGACAATCATAACTGTTGCTGTTTTGTGCTAAAATGCATGGTTTGTGCAGTATAGTCGACTATAGGTCCCCCTCTACTTCCGCAGATGTCTTACATGTCTTTTTCTAATATCTCTTCCTTCAGGGCTTTAAGTTTTTTAAGGCTTACATCCGTATTTTATACGCTTAAGCATTTTTTAATAGTAATGTCCATTATTATTTTTCTTGTTTCATCATGAATAGCACAGAAAAGCATACTGTAATCACCTTAAAATAACTGTTATAAGAGAGCCTTCTTAATACTAATTTTAAGTTATAAAAATTGAAATATTGTTCTTTGGTTCGATCTCTAGGTGAGAGCAAAATTTTAATCAACAGTAAGAACAATAATTGCAGTCACATTAAAATAGCGTTCAAAGGCCATAGGCCTTCTTCACACCAATGTTTTAAGCTGTAAAACTTAAGCATCGTTCATTAGTTCGATCTTCAGGTGTAGTACAGCTGTTACGGGCAAAATTTGGGCTAATCATGAACATTGAGCTAAAAGCCATGACATTTGGTACAAAAATCAATTCTTAGCTTTAAAATCGAACTAGTCACGGAATCTCTCGAGATACCTCCATAAGGCCCCATTAATTGCCCCCCTGCTACACTCACCTGTATGAGGTTATTGACCAACAAATTCTTGCTGATCGGACTAAACGTGAATTGGTACACAACTCATTCTTAGCAGTACAAATCGTACTAGAATTTGTTGATCATTTTACCTCATGGAGAGGACACAGGGAAGCACTGGCGGAGTGTAGCTCATGGGCTTCCGTATGTACTTCGATTTCTACTGCTACAATGCATGTTTTTAGTACGGTCAGTAAAAATGTGTTGGTCATTGAAGCTTCATGGGGTGCAGAGGAGTAGGGGGATGCTGTGGGAGGCTTTGGTGGTATTTCATGGGGATCCATTGCAGGTTCCATTTCTACTGCTGAGAATGGTTGGTGTACCAAAATACATTGCTTTCAGTGTGATCAACAAGAGTTTTTCGGGTATCAATCTCATGGAGTGAAGCAGTGAGGGGCTTGGAAGATTTCGCAGAAGCTCCGTAGCTAGTTTTGTTTTCTACTGCTAACAATGACTTTTGTACCAAATTTCATTCTTTTAGCACTATCAGCAAGAATTTGTTGGTCTGGCCTCAAGGAGGGGGCACGAGGGAGGGGGGCGTTGTAGTGCCTCGTAGACTATATCGAGGTGGCACCATAGCTAGTTCAATTTGTACTACTATGAATGACTTGTGTTCCAAATTTCATGTTTTTAGCTCGATCTGCTTGTTGGTGAAACTGCAAGGAAGAGGGGTGGGGGGACTAGAACCTTGGAGGGGGGGGGGGGGAAGCATTCAGGATATCTCATGGGGGGTTCCATGGCTGGTTCGATGTGTACTGTTGAGAATGGCTTGTGCATCACAATTCAAACGTTTACCCCGATCTGCAATAATTACTTGATCAAGCATCAGAGAGGGGGCACAGGAAAGCACTAGAGGGCCCTTTGGGATATTTCGTGGGGATACCATGGTTGGTTTGATTTATAATGCTAAGAATGACTTGTGTACCAAGTTTCATGCTTTTAGCTCGATCTGTAAAAATTTGTTGGTCAAACCTCAATGAGGGGAACACAGGATCCCCCATCCCCCCTCCCATCCTTGTGTTCCCCTCATTGAGGTTTGACCAACAAATTCTTACAGAAATTCTTCGAGGGCGCTGGAGCCCTTTGGGAGTATTTCATGGGGATTCCATTCCTTGTTTTACATCTACTGCTAAGAATGACTTTTGTACCAAATTGCAAGCTTTCAGCTTGCTCTGTAGGCCTAAGAATTTGTTGGGAGGGAGCACGGGGTGGGGGGGGGGGGGCAGAAGGCACTTAGGGTATTTCATGGGGTCCATGGCTGGTTTGATTTTTACTGTCAAGAAAGACTTGTGTACCAAATTTTATGTTTTTAGCTCGATTTGTAAAAATGTGTTGCTCTACTTAATGATTTCTGCCCAGTGCTCTACAATAATAATTGCTCTGCCGACGAGAATACTGCAGTCACATCAAGATCGTGTTCAAGGCTCTGGTCGGTGTTAATACCTACAAATTGAAAATCGGTTCATTGATTCGTTCTCTAAGTGAGAGCAAAAGTTCTATCCCATTTGGCATTCCGTGTCAAGAACATTGTAGTTACATTAAAATAGCATGCGAAAGGCCCTAGTCCTTGCCCATACCTATGTTTTAAGCTATAGAACTTGAAAATCGGTTCAGTGGTTCGATCTTCAGGTGAGGGCAGAGTTCCAACAGCAACAACAAGAACAACAACAACAATAACAACAACAACAAGAAATGGCCATGCTGTGGACGCCTAACGGTTCGATTGTGTCATTAAAATGTGTAATGCAGTTAAATAGTTACGACACAACCCCAAATACCTAATTTCGTTGGTCGACGTCAATTCCGGGCGAAAATATAGGAGTTCAAAGTTTAACGTTTAACATGGAAGTTCATGCTTATGCTTACGTAAGGACCGCTACCACGATCCTTGATGGTCTCCATCTTGCATTTTTCCAAAAAAGTCATAACTCAGCGATGGACAATCATATGGAGCAGCTGCTTTGTGCTAAAATACATGGTTTGTGCAGTATAGTCGACTTTAGGTCCCCCTGTACTTCCCCAGAAAAATCCCGAAAAGCCCTGCATGGGGAAACACACTTAGATTTTAAATAAATGGCAGTCATCTTGGATTTTTCTAAAAAGTCCAAAACCTAGCAATGGGAAATCATTGGGAGCTGGAGGTTTGCTCTAAAATGAAGGTTTATAGTTGACTTTACGTCCCCCTGTAATTTCCCAGAAAAATATCAAAAATCCAGCACGGGAAAAACACATAAATTTTTAAATAACGGCCGCCAACTGGGAATTAAAAAAAAGCGTAACTCAGCAATGGGCAATCATAGGTTGCTGCTGTTGGTGCCAAACATTTCTGTTTTAGAAGAACTTATTATTACTATAGGAACTCTAAATCATATAAAAACCCCATAACGGTAAAGGGGCCCATCATGATTTTTCCATAGAAAGTAGAGATATCAGAGCCAAAATGGCTGCCACCAAGTTTGTGGTCCGAACCGTGATCACTCAAGCTCAACTGACAACACCGAGGTGTCAGTTAAGATTGAGTGATCAGGGTTGGAAGGAAAACTTGGTGGCAGCCATTTTGACTCTGATTTCACTACCTTCTATGGCAAAAACTTGAAGGCTCCCTTTACCCTTATGGGGTTTTTGTATGATATCACCCCTTATGGTCGTTTTAAGGTTTTTCTTTAGTGTAAGTATTGATTGTGAGCTCCTTATGAAAATATAATTGTAAATCGATTCTTGAACAACCTGGCGAAAATTGTAACTTGGTTATAATTAATGGCCGCCGAATCTAGACACACGCTAGTGTGTCGCCGCCAAGTAACAGTAGATCATCCCATTGTAGACATCCGATTGTTAAAAATTGATTGTAATGATAAAAAGGCGGCTCACTAGCAGACATGTGTCTGTTAACTGTAAGCAACTGAAAGCATATTTTGGCATGTTGAGGATAAATCCCAATGCGACAGAAATGTTTCAAATTGTGGAAAATGTAAGGGGAAGGGTCAGAGATTAAGAAAAACTAAAATTTAAAGGATGAGTGTCCACCAATAATAGAGAAAAAGATGCGTCAATAACGTTGTTTTTATGTTACTGTCTAGCTAGCTAGCTAGCTAGCTAATAAGATTTTTCCCATGTTAAATCCCATAGACTTTTTGCTCATGGCTAGCGCAAAATTGCGAAGGCCTACGTACCTGAATTTTTGCACACGGATGCTTGGTGATCTGAGGATGGTCCTTTTGTTAGTTTGGGGGTTGTAGGGGTCAGGACAAATGCGTGGGAGGGTTTTGAAATTTGCCACCGGCGAATTTAAATTTCGTTTCTTTTCCAAGTTGCAATCAAAGATTTTAATCAACAATGGCTTCAACAATCAAGACCGGTCCTTAGATTTATTGTAAAAGCCTACAACTGAAGGGGATGCGCTGATTGAGTGAGCGAAGCGAACGAAATCAGCGATTGTTAGTCAGTGTGTGCAAAAATGGGATTGAAGCATCTTAAACAGACGGTGTAACCTTATGCACGTTCACAGTCCTATGAAACTGTGATATCCACCCAAAACCAAAACTGGTAGAAAAACCCGCCAAGTTTCCAAAAATGGTCGGCCTTTGAAGGTAGTGATATCATTCCACCAGGGAAAGGCCGCCAAGGTTAATCCTATTAGCCAAGTTAATCGCACCGAATAATACTTTGGACGTTAAATGAAAACTTGAAGATTGCTACCGCTATTTCAAACTATTAATATGTGCGATTAACTTGGTTAATAGGATTAACCTTGGCGGCCTTTCCCTGGTGGAATGATATCACTACCTTCAAAGGCCGACCGTTTTTGGAAACTTGGCGGGTTTTTCTACCAGTTTTGGTTTTGGGGGGATAATTATATATCCAACGAAGTGGCCGTTGTATTCATTTGATTGTAAAACAACTGAGCACGATTTAGTTAGTTTCGTTTAGTTTAGGTTTATCTAGATTATTTTTCTGTTTTTTTTTTTTAATTCAAGGAACGGTTACCCTGCATGGGTTTTCTTCTCGATAAACAGTTTTGTAGACGATGATATACTTTATTTATTTTAGATAAGTTACAGTTATTGTGAAACGGAAACTATAAGTTACCCGAGTCTGCAGTGTTACTCGGCTATGGAGGACAATATTATTATTTTGATAACAGATGGTGTTTCCTAACGTTCACGAAAATAGCATTACAAATGATTACAATCTTTGGGTTTAAAACATCCCCAAATGTTAAACCATAAAAGGCACCTATTGCAGTCACAAGTAAACTGAATGTCAAATTTCAAGCATATCTGTCGTATAAATTATTTTATGTGAGTGGAATTAGGTAGTAATAAGTAGTAGCTAGCACGAAATCTACGATGTTGAGGTATCTTTTTTGTATTGAAATCCTTTATGCACGGCTTTGAAACAGGACTTTCTGTTGTCTACTCGGTAAATCCCGTCGATCTGCACAATTTCCGAAGTTTTCTGTCACGTTAATACTTAGCATTCAATACCAGAAAACGCCGGTTTAATGTCTCGGGTAAAGAAAGCAGTTCCTAGCTTTCGCCCAAACACTGAAAAAGGGTTAAAGGCACATAACTCCGTCCGGTATATTTTAATAGTTTCACTCGATACATTACCGGAAATAGTTTTATATAAACTGATTTACCTTTCATTTGCTGGTCTAAGGGTACGATACAGATGTCAGTAGTGGCGCGTGAATGTTATTAGGCTTGTTTTAAACGGCTCGGTCCGAGCGGTATATAACTCCCGCCACATCGCTGGCAAGCCGCGGCCCTGGAGGAAGGATAATTAATCCTTCGCTCAAGTTTGCGACTTGGTCGTACGATGTGTCACGTTGCAGCGGCCCCGAAATGAGTATGACTAGTGTCGTAGCAATGCGTGCTGCGGTCGTTTGAACTATATTTTAGCGTAGGTGACGCAGAGTAAAGCGGCCAGAACGGAGGGATTTGTGTGCCTTTAAAGGGTTTAACGAGCGTTAACCACTCCTGGTCATCTGTCCGAAGCCCTAAGGCCCGAAGCCCGAAGCCCAAACACTGATAATGAACAACAAGAATTGAACAACAATAATCAGACGGCAATAATTAGACGCTATGAATCCAACAATTGTGAAATTGAAATTGATATGATTGATTAGCTAGCGCGCTGCTAGACAAATCAGGTTTGATAAGATACAAACTCAACATTTTTAAACTAAAGAATTGCATTACAAACAAAAACGTCAAGGTTGTCAAGGGGGGGGGCACAAACTTGGAAAACGATGTAACCTACATGGTCTTTACACGTAATGAAAGAAAGTACAGTACTACTTTCGATTGTTTTCAATCACACGATGTGTTTTTTCTACAATTTGTTTCATTAAAGTACAAGACCAAAGCAGTTACTCCTCTCTTCCCCCACGTTTGATCCCCCCCCCCCATAAGAAAATTACCTCTACCTCTGATAAGTTGTTCGACCCAATACTGTATTATGAAGTACTGAAATACCAGGTATGATATGGCACATATCCTGAGTTTGGAATGGAAACGGTGAATCATTACGAGGTATTTAAGAACTGTTTACCCCAAACCTGGGGGGGGGGGGGGGGCTGTAACTAAAGACTGGTGCATTTCCGGACCCATGTTTATAGGACTTTTTCTTCTTATCTTTGATCACACAGCGGACCCTCAAAATATTTGACACCAATTTCCAAGCACCCTGTATAGATCACTAGTAGTAGGGAAGGGACAGGGAGAGACGCTGTTGAGAAAGCCAGCAGGGACTCGTAGCATCTTGACGTTGCCAAGGAAACGTGATTTTAGGCTTAATTTTCATTTTTTAGGACTTGTTTATTAAACGGCAGTTTTAGTTTCGTAAGTAGCAGATAGCCTAATGGAGAATTTGGTTCCAGGGTAATCCTATTCATTCATGCAACAATGCGACGAAAATATTTTAAACGAAACTAAAATCATTTGTTTTCATGGCGTGTTATGTTAGGATTTCAATTCGACGATCAAATGTTATTATTTAATTTAGTTACATAGAAGAAGTCTATTAGCTATAAGAAAGTAACGATGTTTTAATTTGCGATGTTATTTAACTAACTTCTCGAACTGAATCTAACGAAGTAGACCGTGGTCGTCTCTATCTGGTACCGTTGCGAAGTTGAAAAAAGCGACAGAGGGACGGGCGGAAAAAGTCGTTGCAATAGTCTTCTCAGCCGGTACGGCTGTACAGAAGACTAAATGCCGCATGCCAGTATTGGCCTGGTCAACTCATATACTTCTGATTAAGGCATTATATTAGAAATGTTCGGTTTCATGCTTCCGACCATAAAAAATAAGTAAGGAATGAAAACCAATAAAGTGCATAACACAACAATTGTGGAAGCTTGGCCCCGGATTTGTCTAAAGCTGCTCACAAAATAACTGACGGGAACAAATGGGAAAAAATGGAGTTTTAGGAGGTTGATAGCCAAATTGGAATGAAATTTCGATACAAATCCTAACGCTCAAAGCTTCTATAACCTATGATGAAATGATGTTACCCAAAAAATGGTTCAGCTCATGGTTGGTTTATTGGCTCGCCTGAATTCCGGATTCGGGTCACAAAAGGTTGCAAGAGGAATGAACGTTTGGCTTGTTTAGGATTTGATTTGTCCAAGCCAAATGAATAGAATTTAAGTTTAAATGGCAGTTAATTGAAAATGACATTGTATGCTTTAAAAGGACAGAGATGCAGCTCACGATTGCATTGGTTAAATCTGGGTTGATTTTAAGTTGAGGCAAGGGTTAGGGGAAAATGTTCTAAATAAAAGGCGTAAAAAGGCATCCAAAAATGGCGACTGATGCGGGAGTGGGTCGGTTGGGAAGATCAGGAGGGAAGTGAAAAACTAAAAATTTAGGCCAAACATTTGTCCAGCACGTGGAATTACAATCGATTGCTCACACAAATCGTCAAACATAACAGTATTTCATTGTTGAAAACAAAGGTTGATATTCAACTGCAAAGTCTTCGTCTTGAGTATTACAATCATTGTTGAGATCTGGAGTGGCAATCGGGTGTTCGTATCTGAGTCTCGATATCGGGAATTGGCAAACGTAAACAAACTCTCTACACAATTTCACTCCACATTTCGAGTCACCTCAGACTCACTATCGAGAATACATGAAGAAAAGTGTTTAATAAGGAGTAAAAGTCATTAAAAGTCATAATTTTAGAATCCCATGTTCACCAGAACAAGACTGGCCACTGGCCAGGGCAAACGAGAAATTTAAGTGGACGAGAACCGAAATATCAAAGTAAAACAATTTTAAAAGTGGCCAATTAGCAACCTCGATCAATGCTGCTTATAGGCACGGAACTAAGTGCAAGCATCTCTGATAGTGGTCCCTACTCGGCAACATAAGTTTTTTTTACTCTGCTATTTCGGTTTTGTCCGATATCTCAATTTCCTTATTCAGTTTTGTTCTGATGAATATAGGATTCTAAAATTACGTCTTTTAACGATTTTTATCCATTAGTAAATATGCTTCTTATGATGTACTTTTGATAATGAGTCTAAAATGGCTCGAAACTCTGAGTGAAATTGTAGTGTTGTGCATTTTATCGGTTTTATTCAACAAAAAACAAAAAAAAGTGTGGAGGCTTTCTAGTGTGGAGGCCAAGAAGCAATGTTGCATTCCCTCCTTGTATGTCTGTATGTTTGTGACCCCTAGTTTATCACGCAGAAAGATGGAACAGCTACTTAGCTCGGCTGGAGCCTGTAGCCAGAACCGCCCCGGTAGTGCAGTGGTTAGAGCGCTCGGCTAGTAAACGGGAAGTCCTGGGTTCGCGTTCTAGTCGGGGCAGTTGTGTTTTCTTTTTTTCTCAGACTAGTATATTGTGTATCATCACAAGATCAGTCTTTATTGCAGACTGCTTGCTTCGTTCAGTTTTATTCTTTATTGCCTTTTAATTCGGTCCAATACAAAAATTATTTTGAAAAGCAAGCATGGTTCGAACTAACTTAAGACATGGAAAAGTCAATACAGAATCGAGTAAGGACTTGGCCCACGAAAAGTATGTATAAGCATCAATAATTCAAGGTGAAAGCTTAAAAAATAATAGATTTAAGAGTCATGTGTGTTGTACTTTCCTCGTAAGAAATAAACAGATTTATTACATACATTTCTGCAAAGAAATACAGTAAGTACTCTTATGCGATTGTTTACAGACCAACTAAACCAATTAGTTTAAGTAGGAAAGGAATGACAGTGCCTTGGATAAAATTAATAAGTCCTTGAGGTAAGGGAAGAGTGGGTAAGATCGTAGACATCATCGTCAAAATCCCTCCTAGTCCTCCACGCTCTTCAACCTCAGCTTCTTTCTTGGGAGCACCTGCTGTGAGAGTAAAGCAAATGGCGGCTGCCAGAAGAACGACGTACATGGATTTCATCATGGTGAGATATTGAATCTGTAATAAAAGAATCTTGTATATTGCGACGCAGATTCAACAGACTAAACACGACATGCACACTAAGGAAAAATTAATATAAATTGCAAAACGAGTTGAAATGTTTGTCCAAAGTAGAGTTTAGAGAAGTATAGAAGCCAGACTGTTTTGCCTTTCCAATATCGCTGGTTTTATTAAATGTGCTTGATATTTCGACCGCTTGCAAAGAAGTGTGGTCTTTTAACTTGGACATTTATTAGAATTGTGACCCACGCTGGTGACCCCCACAGTCATGCAGGCTCAGCACAGGAAATGCCTATGATATCCTGATCTTTATCTTTAATTTTAGCTGTTTTATACGTGACATTGCATGTGTCATTCTTATTCACAAAATAATTCGTTTTTTAAACGGAAAGGGAATAAATAAATAAAGATGCGAACCTATTTGCGTTGCTTTTTGGAGTTAAATGTCAGAATGCCTGAGCGGGAATTGAACCCACGATCTTTGAGACTATCGCTTCTACCTCTCAGCCATGATGAAAGAGCCGTGTCAGTATGACTCAGCGGTAGGACTTCATCCTTTAGTCTCAAAGGTCGTGGGTTCAATTGCCGCTCTGGCAGTCTGACATAAGTCCAAAAGGCAACGTAAATAGGTTTGTATCTGTATTTATTTATCATTTTCGAGCCATTTGGCTTTCCGTCATGGTTAGAAAGAAAACAAGCTAAATACAATAAATCCCATGGTAAAGAATTAACAAAGGAAGCAGTCTGCATTAAAGACTGGCCTTGTGCGAATATAAGATACACTAATCTGAGAAAGAAAAAAAGGCACTTACCCCTAATGGGATTTGATCCCAAGAATCTTGCATATTTGCTTTGTTAATTATTGACCTTGTGGTTTATTGTTTACTTATTACTCGTATTATTTCCAGTGCGAAGTCTAAGAAAAAGTAGCTTCCCCTCCTTGTATAAATAAGTTTGTGACCTTTAGGTTACTATGGAGTAAAAAAGCACGGTAGCAGATTCATGGAAGGCTAACCAAGCAATGCTACATAAAAAGACGAACAACGTTTCGAAAATTTACAATTTTCGTTATTAGGTTAGCATAGTAAAATTAAAGCATGGTAAAAGCCACTAAGTCATCCTATGTTAAAAGCATAAATACAGTAACTTAAAAAGTATAAAAACCACCAATTTCTCCTCTCAAAAGAAGCAGAAACGGAAGCCAAAATGCACGACCCGCCTGCACCGTTGGGAAAACAAGTCACAATGCAAGATGTCACGTGACCCGATTTGCAAACACCTTGCCTTGCGACTTGGTTTCCCAACGGAGTAGGTGGGTCATTCATTTCGGCTACCGGTTCTGCCTCTCTAGAGAGCTGAAATTGGTGGTTTTTATCCTTTTTAAATTACTGTATTTATGCTTTTAACATAGGATGTCTTAGTGGCTTTGACTATGCTTTAATTTTATTATGCTAACCTGATGACGAAAATTGTAAATTTTTGAAACGTTGTTCGTCTTTTTATGTAGCATTGCTTGGTTTGCCTTCCTGTAATCTTTGGTTACCAAAGAGATGGGTTGAACAGCATCTAATTTCAAATACTGACACAGTTGTGTCCAGCCCGTTAGTACAGCTGGTACAATGTCCAATGTAGTAAGCAGGAAGTTATAGGTTCGGGGCAGTCTTTAAAACTGACTGTTTTGTTAACGATAAAGGCTCTTTAGGCACTCCGAGGCATGAAATGAAGCTAGTCTGCAGTAATGTTACCAATTATTACCAACACATTAAAGCTATATGCTGTTTATAACTTCAGTGCAGCTATAGGGAAGTCATGCATACTCGTGAAGTCATAATCTATTCATCACTCAAGATAGTTAACAAAATGGCTGCGCCCATACCTGTCTTGTAAACACGCCGTGATACATTTCATCAAGGTAAAGTTATCTATCAGATTTAACAAAGGAAACTTAAATAAAAAGAAGAGAAATAAACATGAAGATAAGGTGGTAACAGGAAGCCAACCACTAACGTCTACCCCCACAAAATATGTATATATATATTTTTACAAAGGACACAGTTTTGCTACACCGGGTTATGTCACGTCCATGTTTCGTTTTATGATAATAGCTTTCATTTTATGCCATGTAAAACTCTACGACTGGGGTTCCTTTAGACCCATCCATTTTTCCTAGTTTCAATTTATTTTTACTGTAAATACCGCATTTTATGTTCTTAAGCACAATGTATGTTTCTTTTTTAAGTTGCTTGATTTAATTTTAGGGCAGGTGTCAGTGGCTGTCAAGTCCATCTCTGAACCCATTCGTTTTATTTACGAATAAAGTTACGTGAGAATGTTTCGTGGGTATGATTAACTTTCACTGACGAATTCAGTGCTCTCCCCCCTCCCATTCACCCTGTTGGTAGTGGCAATCTTTGTTATACTAAAAATACTATGATCATGAAATGCAGTATGAAATTATAGTTTAAAAAGTTCTGTTTGTTGTTTAATTGTGTTTTGTTGTATTCTGATTTTAACAAACATGGATAATATTGAAAAATACTTTGAAGTGAAATAATCTTGCTTGTATGCTAATTTACTTTTAGACATATAAAAATGCATGTTGATTTAATCACGGGGTCCAGACAAGTTCAACGATGTCCTGAAAGTGTTGTTCAGGGTTTTTGTCGTTGGGTGACGTTTCAAGCTGGTCACGGGTGGTGGCTTTAAACGTAAGACGTTTTAATTTGTCTTCATCAGCGAGGCTGGTCCTTGGTGTGAGGACAGTGTTGATTGTTTTCCAGAGTCGGGAGATTTTCGTCTTCTGCTACTTGGCTTCTTTCTGAAGTCATTCCGAATCTTTCCTTTCTTTTACAAGCCACTAAAAATACGGAACTGAGGTGAGCAAGTGAAATTTAACCCTGAATAACTTTAATTTTAACCGTTTATTTTCAAACTGGGCTTTAAATAAGAAGAATCGTTATTAGTCTTGAAGTTCTTGCACCAACGAAAAATGGACTGGTCTGACTGTCTGGCAATAAGAGAATTGACTTATTTTACAAGCAGGTGGAAATTTAAGAACGTCGGGCTAATTTTTGTTGCTGAATTTGTGAGAGCCAATTCCTGACGAACCGGAGCTCAGTCTATTGTGTACCAAAATTCGCTACCATTTAGTTTCAAAGGAGTGATAGTGTGTTTCTTCATGACTGCTCCAACTTTGAAAGCTTAACGTCGTCGTTGCCTGACTTAAATTGCCGTCGTATGAAGCACTACAATTCTATTTGCCTGTTTTGATATTTTTACTAATAGATGTCTTTCTCGTGTATTTTTATTAGTTAAAAAACTTTTAAGTGTTAAACTCCGAGCATTGTCAAATTTCTTAAGAGCTGTGCTGTTCAGAATGAGATGAGCCCATTTTAGTTGCTGAGAGTAGTGCAGAGAAGCTTTACCTTTCTGCGTTACGATTCTTCAACTGCGAAGTTTCTTGTACCCACCCGCAATTTTGAATAGGTCTGGAAGTTTATTAAGTACCACAATTATAGGCCTGGTTATATTTTTACGTCGTGTTGCATTTTTTTTTTTTTTTTTTAATTTCTTTGAGCCTTAAGTCAGCCGAAGCAACTTAATGCTTGTATGGCTGAACCGGCTCAATTTTGAACATTACCAGACTTTTAGATAAGAAGAAATATCTGGTAAAGGGAGGTGCCAACCCGGGGATTCGATCCGGGAAACCTCCGATCATCGTAGGGGCCGAAAGATTGTCCAGAATTTTCCAGAATAGTTCCCATAGCCACTGAAGGAGCATGGTAGCCTCTCACGCTACCCTGGCCGGCAGTCCTGGCGGAGACTTTGCCAAGGTCCCCTTTCCAGGGGTTCGACCAGATCCGCAAACCTCCAGCAACCAGGCTGAGCTCTCTCACAACTCAGCCACGATGACCACTTTTTCCAATTATAATATAATTATATTTCGCTTAGGAGCAGACTTAATGATGTGAGCAGACTAGATAAGGCATTATTAGGGAGGATTAAACAAACGAAGCTTCAACAACCAGCAAGAGGGCGAGTGGGCTCATTCTTGCCAGGTATAAAAGAAAAAGGGAAAAAGAAAAAGAAAGAAAAAGAGAAAGAAAAAGTTATGTGAGGTGTAGATCCCAGGGGGCACCTTGATCTCGGGCTATCTCGGGGTACTTATGGGCTCTGTTATTCTGGTGTTCTGGTGTTATAGTAAGTTAGCCATATTAGATGGGATGTTTGGTCACGGACCTTTAGATTCCTGTAATGAGATTTGAGAAAAAGGGCGAGCGGCCGACAGTGAGAACAGATATGAACTCTAATAATTAGAAACAAACACTATTACTTCAATAATGCTGACTATTACAGCCGAGTTGAATCAGCAGGAATCGGGTAGACCAGCGTATGTTACGCCGGGGAACAACTACTGTTAACATATTTTCAATATTGTATACCTCTAAAAGCTGAATCGCCTATAAAACAAGTCTTGTAAAGTATTGTAGAATAATATTGTTATTAACCAAAGTGACCAATTTATTTTTAGTTGAATACTTTTTGCTCACAAAGTGTTAATTTTGAATTGTATGTTTAGCTGCTGATGTGTATTTTGTCTCCCCCCCCCCTCTCCATATTTCATCTTGGAGTAAACGGTTTGAAGCTGAAAGTAACAACTGATCTTGTGGGAGTGCTGGTTTATTTCCAATCAAAGTAACTTCGCACAAAATGTGGTTGGAATTAAAAATACCCGCACCACAGTTATTATAATTATTTATTACTAAATACGGCCGTGTTTAGTCCATTTCTAATGAAAACACACTCAGTTGTGCTATTGCACTTCCTTGCACTGTCTAATAGGCTATTGATGTATTTATTTTAATAGGCTACTGATAATTTTTTAGCCAAGGCCGAATAGTTTGTTTGACTTCTTCTGAGGAAGATGCACCCAATAATTACTAGTTTTAGCATCGAAATATAAACGTGCTAGGCTGATGAAAACTTTGAGTGGCCCATAACGTTCAAACCAGAGGAGGTGCACGTATAGTAAACTTTATTGAGCTAGTTGCCAATTCTAAAGTGCTAAAGTGAAATTTGATTCTAACAAGTCTATTATTCCTGGGCAAACAATTCCCATGCATGATGAGCAATTTGCAAGATGCGACCCAATCACTTGGGCTCGTGAACTCGATTTTGGTTACAAATTCAGCTAGGCTAGGGCCTAAAGTGTTGCTTCCTGACGTTGTATGATGAATCAAGTATACAGCAGAAGAAAAAAAGCCAGTTGCAGTCTGACGCAGGTAGACAGTAAGACGCATGATTTCTGTATTTTTAAGGAAATGTTGAATTTGTAGGCTAAAACCAATAAACCACAACCTAGAGCAGTACGGAGGGCTGTGTTGGTACCACTGCCCGATACTGATATACCGGCAAGCAGAGTATCGGAAAAAACCAACCCTTTGCAAACAGGTAGTTAGTACACCGGCACACAAATAAAAAAAAGTTATGTAGTATCGGTTGCAAGTATTCAATGAAAATGGATAATGCCGATCCGATGCTATGCCCTAATGCCACCGTGTCAGTACCAAAACTGCTATCGTCAGTATCTAAACACCCCTATTAGGCAACACAAACCTACATTTATTGCATAAGAAATGTCATATTCTGCACACAAAATTTTGTCTGCGTCAACATATTGTTGTCAAATTTTTTTTTTCTGATCCATTGTACGTTTAAAAAAATTGTCAAGAGATGTATTTATCTATGGCCTATTTTACTCAACATTTTGTTTTTACAGTGCACTGGGTGCACATTACGGTTTACAGTTTTGTAAGGGCTTGTAGTGTTGATTTAGTGTTATTTTGCAATCATTGGCAGGTGCTTGGGCTAAACAGAAGTTGCTTTTTGTGCAGAAGACTGGCGTGCTATTGAAATCTAATTCGAGTTTCTTCTTGATTTGTGATGAAGCTTATAAAATAAATTGGCATCAAATTTTGAAAATGTCAGTGGTATTGGGGAAAAAGTGACATATATGGGTTTATGAACCAATACTGGCAAAAATCTTTAAATAACATAAATACAAACTGTGTAGTGTGAACAACCCAGTGCCGTCAAAACGTATTCGTAAACAAGCTTAACTTAGGCTTAACAGTGTAACAAGGTTAGGCTGCACTGTTCAGAAGCCTGACAAAAATCTAAAAATAAAATAATATAAAACCACCATTCAAACTACAGTTGAACCGACTCAAGTTGTACGACTAATGGACTATGGTATAAACTGGATTACTGAGGTTTGTACTACTTGCAGGCAAGAATGGTGTACTCGATAAAGGTGGTTGGTTGGTTGTTGTGTTAAGTTATGTTACCTGGACGAAGGATACAATGCTTTTAAAAACTAGTCTGGCGTTTTTTTTTAGACAATTCTTCAGGCTACCCAATTAAACCGTGCATCAAGAGATAACAAAAATTAAGTGATAATCTTGGTGTTCTGAGGAGACCTGACTTTTCCATGATTTCTATCTCTTTCCTGGCTCTTGTCTTTTATGGATGTTAGTGGCTGTAGCCCTTTCCAGTGCTGTTTTGCGGTACTGACAGCAAACAGTAATTAACATTTATAAGATATCTAAAAAGTTATCGATGTTTCCGAGAGACAATACTGAAAGTGTGTCAACAGTCGCAAGTTTGCTCATCAGAAATGTTTCTGAACAACCATTGCCTCATAGTTTAAAGATAATGTTTGATTGAGTCTTAAGCTTTTTCTGCTAGAAGCACAACAATACAAATGTTTGCCTTTTCAGAAGTAGGCTATTATGTTCTTGCAAGCCTAGTAATTTTATGGTATATTTTATTATAAACATATTGATTAGTCTTAATATTTTTTTAATCCAGTGCCTTCATCATCTTATATGTATGACAGAAGCATGCTATCAGCTTAATAGGCTATCATAGTTGTGCGTATTTAGAGTACATCTATTGTGGAATTGGAACGCACATTTGACGTAGAGTCTCGTAATAATCTAGTAGGCTAACCTTAACAAGACTAAACAGAGGGGGGAGCAAGTGTGGCTTCTGTTCGTATACCCCCTTTTTTCAAGTGGGCCCATGCCCAGCCCACCAGCTAAAACATAATGTTACAAAAAGGATGTTCAGTGTGCTCAGTTGCACCCAACTGAGGGGGCCGTACTGGTATGTATGCTGACTGACATGAATGCAGACTCAGATTCAAACAAAAAAGCCAAGTACTTGTCCCTCAGAAAGGTGTGAGAGGGTGCACTAAAAATTAACAGCCGTAGGACCCATCAGACCTTTGGGCAGCCCGTGTAGGTACTGTAAACTTCTTACCGATGTCAACTACATTGTCATTTTATGTTTTGAATAACGGCGCCTGCTGTAGCCTCCCATATTTATGATGTAGTTCGCTCCAATGCATTTCTAGTTTGGGAAAATCTAATATCTTGAACTTGGTGAAGATGAGTTTAAATCGAATTAGACATATTGTCTCTGAAAATGTTGTGTTCTATCATCGTAAAGAACTCCATCATTTATTTACTGAAAGTTAATGTATAGGCTAGAATGCTTTTATACATTTGGAGGCTTACCGGTAAGTCGTTCTTGCATAAGTGTTGTGGTAGGATGGAATAGAACGAAATAATAGGCCTAAACTTAAGTAAACCTATAATTCTACCCAATCGAGTATTGAAATAAACTGACTGCTCTGAAATTGACTAGCGCATAAAACTAATCAAATTTCGTGAGTTTTCTTGGCATCATTAAAACAAGGAAAGCCATTGTCTGTTATTAAATATACCTTTTTCTGTGCATTATGAGTTTGTAGTAGCAAATAGTGTGATTAGTTTCCGTTCTTTATTCTTTGCTCTCCGTCCCCTCTCCTTCTATTTTACGACTTTTGCACCAGCGACTTCCACACGTTTCCAACGTTCTTCAAAATGCCATTCTTTTTTTTTGGTTTTGAGTTTAACCAGCTATTGCCAGTTGTAGAAAACCATTTTTTTAAACCCAACCCAGGTGGAGTATTTTAGGAAGGAAGGTATGATATGAAAAGAAGGCCGCTTCTATACAATGATTATTTGCACCCATTCTTTGATAAATGGTTCCAAATTTAAGCAAACAGGATAGACCAAATACAGCTAAAAAGCTAGAACAAGTGACTAGTTTAAAATGTAGAGAAGTGTTAATGTTTAATTTTCTTTTTTTTTTGGGAAGGGGGTGCAGATCTTTTTTTTCTGTCTTATAGGCTGCATTCAGTTTTATTTTAACTGTACTTTGGGTGAAAAACCATCACCCTGATTTTCTTCCTCCAATTCCCAAAATCCAAGTTTTCTGTTACAGTCTTTGGCAGTTTGGCAAATGATGGATGATAAAACAGAAACAAAGAACAATTAAAGCAAAAATAAAAAAATTGTAAAATTTAATAGTTTAAAAATGTAAACGAAGACGATTGCCGGGCTGTAAAGGAAGGGTTGATGGTACAGGGTTGGGGTCTCGAATGCCTTACCACCAAGGTTAGACCTACCAGGGACACAATGGTCCCCGATGGCATCGCCAAACGTGAGGGACGAGTGAAGGGAAAAGCCGTACCATTGTCAATGTTAAAAATTATTAATTAATAAATAAAATTAAAATAAATGCATCGCAGTTTAAAGCTTGGCCTAAACCAATTGTCAATCATAATCAAGATAAAATTTAAAAAAAAGTTTATCATAATAAAAAAGCAATGGTTACCAGAAACGATATGACCATAAACAAAAGGGCATTACTGGGCATTCACCAGTCCAACAATCACCACCCAACTAGCACAACATAATTGGGTCTTTTCAAAAATTTGGCAAAGTTAAACTCGTCAAGATGTCTGAAGCTGTTGACGGAAGCAGCCGCAACGATCCGCTAAGATAAAGCATTCCACACTGGGACCATCCTAAGTGAAAAAAAGTACTTCCAGCAATTAAGTCTGGCCGAGGGGAGAAGTAATTTGTAACTATGACCCCTAGTCCTGCTCACATGGCTAAGGTAAACGAATGGTAAATTATTTCCAGGAAGCCCCGCAGAATTTTAAATGTCAAAATTAGGTTAGCCTTAAGACAGCACAGTTCAAGGGAGTCCAGTTCGAGACACTTCAAGTGCAGATAATAAGGCAGATGTGCAAGGCCAGGAAGCCGCTTTGTAAAACGATGCTGCACCGATTCCAAATGGTCAATGTCTCGCAACAGGTAAGGGGACCAAACCTGTGAAGCATACTCCAAAAGTGGAAGTACATAAATTTTAAAAGCACGGAATTTAGTTTCTACACAGCCAGAATAAAAAATCTGGTTGACAATTCCGAGACGACGATTAGCATTTGCCACTATGTGATTACAATGGGTGGTGAATTTTAAGGAGGAGTAAAACCAAACACCGAGATCCTTAACTGAACAAACACTCGGAAGAGTGGTCTGGTTCAAAACATATGAGTGGTTGCTGTTAGAATGTCCTATATGAAAGGATTTGCACTTATCATTAGCTGCTAATTCACAGACCAACGAGCCACAAAATTAATCTCGAGTTGCAATTGATATTTTGAGGTCGAGTTTACAAGAGCAGAGTGCAGCTTTAGGTCATCAGCAAATTTCTCCTGACTTGCATTGACTGGGTTGCAACACAAGTCATTTAAATACAAAATGAATAGATATGGCTCTAAAACCGACCCTTGTGGAACCCCACTGACAAGCTGCACTGGTTCCGAAAACGAGTTTCCAATTTTCACACGTTGGGTACGCCCAAGCGAAACCGCCTATAGCCAGATAAGGAGTGCGTCATCAAAATCATAAAATTTGAGCTTAAAGAGAAGTTTTCGGTGAACAACAGACTCAGAGGCGTTCTTAAAATCGAAAAGTACTACATCCGATGGCACACCGACGTCCAGAGTGTCGGTCCGCCGATCTAATGCCCCAAGCAGCTGATGTGTAGTGGAGCGACCATTCACAAAGCCAAATTGGTCGTTCCCAATCAGCTTGTGAGTTTCAGAATAAACCGACATATGGTCCCGAATGACGGTTTCCATGATTTTGCATGGTACTGCCGTCAAGGCAATAGGCCGATAGTTGTGTGGATCTGCAGCATCACTCTTTTTGAAAACTGGAATTACATTGGCAGTTGACCAAATTACAGGCAAACGACCTGAAGAAAAAGATAATTTAAAAATATGGGCCAAGGGGGCTCATATGTTGTGTTGTTATGTTGTGTTGTGTTGTTGTGTTGTGCTATTAAAAAGCATGGTTAGAAATTTAACAGAGATAGTAAGGATTAATTTAAAATATTTTAAATGCAAATCCATCATGCTCAACAACATCAGTTATTTCCACTTATTTTATTATTTTAATAAAGTTAGACTCGGTAGCCTTTCTATTTTATGAGTATTTAAATTAATCAAACGGTCAGAATCTGCATTACCATTTTAGTTTTTCTATTAGGTCTGTAATTTTTTTCATGAACCTCTCAGTTTGATCTGCAAATATTTTATTAAATTCATTGTTCAATTTATTAAATTCATTATTAAATTCACATTAAATTCAATATATTTATCCCTTTAAAATTTCTTTTTATTTCCTCGTCTGAATATTTTTTAAATTTATTTACTTGTTCATCAAGTCCAATATGTTATTAATTTTTTTTAATGTCTTATTTATGTCTTTGTTTATCTCAATTTCATTATCTCAATCTCATTTTCAATTTTTGTGAATTGTATATTTCCAAAATTTCCCATTTCCCATTTCCCATTTATTTGTAAGCCTAATTTTTTTTTTGATTTTCCAAATTTTCTTCTGTGAATTATTTTTCTCTTTATTTCAATTAAGTTGTTTTCCGTAGCCCACTTTTACCCAGGTTTACTGTTATCTTGGTAATTTAGATTTATTCTTTTTAGCCTAATCTATACTTTTCTTATAAATTTCGTCGATAGCATGTTCGATTTCATCATATATCTTATCCGGGTTTGTTGACGTTAGGACTGTTCCAGTTTATATTTTTTTAAATTTTTTTTACTTTTTTTTAACATTTCTGTTTTTTAATTCACTTGTAGCAGATCTAAAATTAGCGATTTTATTATTACTAGCTTGACCCATGCATGCTGCACGATGATTGAATTTCCCGAACTTAGCTTCTCCCGGTGTTTTGTCGTGTTAGGAAAGAAACTGGCGGTGTCAATTTCTTCCCCCAACCTCCCTTACACCTTCGACCGCTTACGTGCCCCCAACACCCCCCACACCGAACTGCACCCCCTGCCAGACTCTCCCAGTGTGGGGTCTGTATCTCCCCGACACCTTAGGTGTTTGGGCTTTGGTTTTAATGTACCCTTCCCTCCACATAGCTCCACCCGCTCAGAGAATCGCTCCCCCCTCTCCCCCTGAAATGTGACAGTCTGCGTCGACGCAGACTGT